>JASDQU010309512.1:49497-61653 GCA_032191745.1 Picea mariana
TCTCTCTCTCTCTCAACTCCCTAATTAAAACCCCCACCAATCCTAGGAGTTCATGCGACCTTCTTGTCTAAGGATTTTTTACACTAAGGAGTAGAATAGATCACAGGCCCCTATTGAGCCCTTGAAATACATCTCCACATGGATTTCCCCATTTTCCCACGTGTAAAATCAAATTCGCGAGGGTCTTAAAAATCCAATAGAGTCTTCCACATGGCCTCGGGCCAAAAATGTGGGCTAAATTTCAACATGAGGAAAAATTTTGTACTTTGAAGCTCTGGGATTCAAGATTTCCAATAGAAACACACAACATTTCTCCTGAACGTTGAACTCATGGAAAGATGAACAAAGCAAAGGATCAGCGGTCCTCATCACATGCCATGAATCTACGGTACATGGGGGTTTCAGGACTTCGAGAGTTATGAGAGGTTAATGCACACAACTCCCTAGATCATTGAACTCTAAAGTGCTGAGGAGTCATGATACATAGTTCACTTATCCTTACAATTGGATGATCTTGGTATGCTATGGGATTCAGGCCTTCAAGGTATCCGCAATACCACACTCCAAAATCATTGAACACTGAATTGGCGAAGGATGGATCCATTATCCACGTGTCCCTCTCAACCATTGGTTGAGATATATTCTAGCCTTCGGGAATTAAGGAGTTCTTGACTCAAAACTCTTTACACCTCCATTTCCCTAGACTACCGAACTTCCAAACCACCAGAAATATGTTGACACATGGCTCTAATGCCAATGAGTAGGATCCACTATATCCTTCAGATCTTCATGAAACTTGCATGCTCCTACAACCACACTTCAATTTTTCTAGACAGCCAGACTTCTAGATAACCATTAATCTATAGACACTTGTCCCTCGACCACTAATGGTCTAGATTGATTTCGAACTTTAGGACTTTAGGAAATTTGTCTCCTTTACACCCAACACATGAGAATCATTGAACTCGCGAAGTAAGTCTGAAGGACCTCAAGGGTTAAAACACACACCTCTTCTTCATATCTGACAGTCATGAAAGAGATTATCTCCCTTCAAACGGATCTCGTCTGATCGTCCTCTAAAAAAAATAATTTATTTCCTCCAATGACTTTTTATTGCTATTCCTCTTGAGATTATTACTCTAATTGATTCAAAGTTACAAAATTTTCTCCTTGAGCTCCTCCTTGAAAAACATAAGGATTGAATATTTTTGGAAAATCCTCCCATGCACTCCTTGCATTATTCCTCCTTGAGAATATTTCAATACTTGACTAAGTGTTGGCCCTGTGCACACCTTCCATGGGTATCCTCTAGTTTTTATACTCCGCTGAGTATGCGTTCACTCCTTTCACTCACTCTTGAAAGTTTCATGCTATCTCTCCTGAGAAAATGATCTTGAAATGACTCTTCCTTCGCACTCCTTGCGTGGCCACTGTTCACTCCTTGCGCCAGGGTTTTCAGAAGAGAAACAATTGAAACTTATATAACATCAAAGGTTCATTCACTCAACCATGAAATACACACAAGAATATAAAACAAAGGAAAAACACAAATAACATAAATTACCCAAATTAACTCAGAGATAAGCAAAATCAGACATTTGGAAGAAAATATCCTCTATTGTATTCCATAAGATAAACATTTACAAAGTGTTCTTGCAACTCTCAACTTCTCTTCTTCAGAAAGATAACAAATAACTCCAGCAAAATAGTGAATAAACTTCAACAACATATTTTGGGCATAGATTACATACATTTATACATGGAGGGGCTTCTTGAGCCTTCCTTCCGACTACTCTAGTGCTTTCACATCATAATTAAAGCATCCTACCACTAAGTCTTATTATAATAAATGGATAATTACAACCCATATATGGGTCGATGCTCAATATATGTACAATCCTAAATCTAATTAATGCGATTACAATCTCCTACAATATCACACAATGGATCAAGCCTCAAAAAATTAAAGGGCATTAAATTTCAATACTTTCAAAATAGTAAAATGATGCACTTTCCTTGGGATCCAAAATAGTTTGAATGCACACACTAGATGTTGAGTTGTCCTCCACTTGGCCTCATTGAACATTGATGGCGATGCCCCTGCATCATACTCCTTTGGACCAAAAAATTCATGGACTCATGTCCGTGAGGTCTTGCAGTTTCTTTGCATGCTTCTGGATATGATTTTTAGTTATCCAACTAGCATCTTTTGTTGGATGATCTTGCTACTTAACTAGATACTCATAATAAACTTTTATCCTAGTCTTCTTAGCAATCCTCTAGTCTAAAATATTTTCTATATGTGGCTTCTCTCCTATGGAAATTTTTTACTTCTATTGAATCTCCTCCCGATCATCTCTCCCTTCTGCATCATTCATCCTTTAAGGATATAAATTTTCTACATTGAATATTGGCGATATTATAGTGTCCTCTAGTATTTCAATCTCATAAGCATCTGCAGCAAATTTTCCGAGGAAATATTCAACTTGTTATATTTCCCTTTCATAAATATTTCCTTCCTTAGATGTTCTAACAATTGATCTCCAATTTCAAAATTTACCTCTCATCTCCTATGGTCTATTCTTCTCTTGTGTTTTTGGCTGCTATCATGTAGTTTTCCCTTAATTTGATCATGCAACTTCTACACCTTTGCAACAAAATCCTCTGCTCCTGCACTTCGAAATTCATCTCGTCCCAAATATCTCAATTCAAAAATTTCTCTTGGATGCATCCCATATACTATATGTAATTGGCACTTACTAGTACTCCTATTCGATGAGTCATTATATGCAATCTCTATTTGGGGAAAAATTTGATCCCACTAGCTATTATGTTTAGTGACCCAACTCCTTAATAGAATCCCTATACTTCGATTCAATACCTTAGTTTGTCCATCTGTCTAAGGATGATATGATGAATTGAAAGACAAACTTGTGCCCATCTTATTCCACAAAGTCCTCCAAAAGTGTCCCACAAATTTAGTATCTCTATTTGAAACTATACTTTTGGGAAATCCATGCAATCTCACAATCTCCTTGAAAAATAATTTTTCTATGTGGGTAGCATCACTAGTTTTGTGACACGGTATGAAATGTGCCATATTCAAAAATCTGTCAACCACCAAAAATATTGAATCACTTCCCCTCTGGGTTTTTGCTAATCCCAGAACAAATTCCATATTTATAGCATCCCATGACCTATCTGGAATAGGAAATGGTTGATACAATCAAGTGTTCTACTACTTTCCTTTAGCATATTGGCATATTCTAAATATGTCCATGGATTTATTTACATCATACCTCATGCTTGGCCAGTAGTATTAAGTACTCAATTGTGCATATTTTTTATGATGTCCAAAGTGTCTAGCCAAATCTCCACTATGTTTCTCCTTTACCAAATTATCTCTCGTCGAGAATTTCAGGATACAAAACCAACTTCCTTTGAATAACAATCCACCCTGGATCAAATACTCCATCCATGATTCTTTTTCCCTAGAAAAGGGTTCTCACATGCTTCGTAAGATTCTTCAAAATTAGGGTCTTCTTGATACATCTCCTTCAGGTGTTCAAATCCCAAGGTCTCCACTTGGAATTCCTACAAGATCAAACATCTCCTGGTCAAAGCATCTACAACTTTGTTAGCACTTCCACTAATATTCTTAGTAACAAAAGTAAAATTCCGCATGAATTCTACCCATTTGACATGTCTCTGGTTCAACTTCTCTTATCTGGTTATAAACTACAAAGCCTAATTGTCAGTATACAAAGAAAACTCCTTCGGGATAAGATAATGCCTCCGTTTTTTCAAGGCTTGTATCACAACATAAAACTCCTTGTTATATGTTTAATATTTCCTCTTGACATCATTCATCTTCTCACTGAAATACACAACAAGCTTATTGTCTGGACTGAAAATTGTGCCAATGGCCACTCCAATAGCATCACATTTAACCTAAAAAGTCTTCTTAAAATTTGGCAGAACTAAAATAGTTTGTTATGTCATCTTTGATTTTAACACTCTAAATCCCTTCTCAAATTCTTCTTTCCAATTAAAATATTTATTCTCTTTCTTTATGGTGTCTAGTATGGGTGCACAAATACTACTGAAATTCCTGATGAAATTCCTATAAAAATTCACCAACCCATGAAAACTTCTTACTTCAAACACTCTTCTTGGTGAAGGCCAATCTCTTATTTTCCTCACCTTCTTTGGATCCATATTCAATTCATTTTAAGATATTATGAACCCCAAATATACAAGTTTTGTTTTCATAAAAGAACACTTCTTCAAATTCACCAACAACTTCCCTTGTTGTAACCTCCTCATCACCATCTTCAAATGTCTCAAATTCTCCTCTTCAGTCTTACTAAATATTAGAATGTCATCTAAATAAATAATCACAAGCTTACCAATAAAATCTTTGTGTACTTCATTCATCATTGTCATAAACGTACTTAGGGAATTTGTCAAGAAAAATGACATAACACGCCACTCATACAATCCTTCATTTGTTATGAATGTTGTTTTCCAGTCATCTCCCTCTCTCATCCTTGTCTAATGATAGCCACTCTTCAAGTCTATCTTGGAAAATAACTAGTTCCACTCAAGAAATCCATTAAATAATCCATTATGGGTAAAGGAAATCTATACTTGATGTTTATCTTGTTGATGGCTCTATAATCTGTGCACATTCTCCATCCTTCTTTGGACTCAAAATAGTTGGTATGACACACACGCTCAAACTTTCCCTGATCAAACCTTTATCCAACAATTCTTGGACTTGATTCTTGATTTCTTCGTTCTTTTGAGGGGTCAATCTCTATGTTGCGTTGTTTGGAAAACTTTCTCCCGGAATAAGTTCAATATGGTGACTAATACTCTTGATGGGTGGTAAAGAGTGAGGTAACTCATCCACCAAAATATCAACAAACTCATCTAATAACTCATGAAATTTCACAGGAAAAACATTGATAGAAGTGCTTGTAAGGATGACTCTCGGCTTACCTACAATAGCAAAATGCTTTTCCTATTCCTTCTTCACTTTTTTCAAGACTTCCTTCCCACTCACGAGAAGTATATTAGGACTAGCTTCCTCTTTGACTCCTTTATCTTCTATTGGCAACAACATGTGCTTACACCCATTTTTATCAAGGGTATAATTATTTTTCCTCCCATCATGTATGACATTCCTGTAATATTTCCATGGTCTTCCCAATGAAACATGAAAAACTTTCATGTGTATAACATCACATAAAACTTCATCTCTATAACCATCTATCTTAGACTCAACCTTACATTGTCGACTTACCATGACTTGATGTCCTTTATACAAACACGACACCTTGTATGGATTCAGATGTGTAGTTTTATCCAACTTCATATTTTCCACCATCTTCGTGGATACCAAGTTATCAGTAATTCCCTTATCTATGATCATCTTGAATACCCTATCTCTGGTCTTGCAATTAGTCCTGAAAAAATTGTTCCTGTAGACCGGTTCTCGTGCTTATTTCTCTGGATTTATGAGAACTTTCAGCATCATGAATGATCTTCCTTCTTTTCCTACTTCTTTCATATTTGTATCCACATTCCTCTTTTGCGCTTCAAAAATGTGAGCTTCTCTACCTCTTTCATTCTTCCTTTAGGGACATTCCCAAGACATGTGCTCTATTTTTCCATAGGCATAACACTTTACATATCCTCCTCTACCTCTTCCTTTTCCTCTGGGAAAAGAGTTTATTCCTCCATAGTGTCCTCCTCTATAACTTCCTCCTATCTCTATTTGACTGTGATATCTTCCAGCTTCTTCTCTCGGCTTCTGGAACTTTTCTCTGATGATTCCTCTTCCTCTTTTAGGAGTCTTTCCTTTGTTCTGTTGACTCTACTTCCTCGCCAACTTTTCCTCTGCCTTTAGGGATACATGATAAGAATATTATATACTTCTCATTGTCTTCATGATAATATCATCTTGGATTTCATATCTTAGGCCATTAATATACCTCAAAACTTTCTCTTCATCATTCTCCCTATGTTATGCTCTTATGTTCATCTTGTAAAATTATTCGGTGTTATTTTTCACCGACAAACCTTTCTATCTCAAATTATGTAACTTCCTGAAAATATTATTTGATAATCCTTCAGTATGAACTTAGCCTTCAATTTAGCTACCATCATATCCCAATTCTTTATTTTAGATTTACCTTTTCACCTTCTGTCAGCTTGCAATTCATCCCACCATAATGTTGCATGTCCCTTCAATCTGGTTACCGCATGCTTTGCGTTATTTTCATCATCAATCTCCTCATAGTCAAATTACTTGTCTAATGAACTTATCCAATCAAACAGTTCTTCTAGATTTAAATTTCCTTCATACATTGGGACTTGTATTTTTTCTTTGGTTCCTACCTTGACAACAACTCTCAGTAGTCGCTCCTCTACGCTTGTTCTCCTGCAAATTCTTCTACTTCAACATTTTCATTTTTAGATTCACTGACGTCACCCGCATTAGGTTCTCTTCTTTTTGTTGTCTCCATGGCATACAACGTAGCACAAATTTGTCTCATTTCCTCTCCCATGGTTGCATTGACCACTATTCTCTCTCTCCATCTACTCGGAGGCATTGTTCTAAGTTTTCTTTCACAAAAAGATTAATTTTGGCTCTAATACCACTTGATGCAAATCCCCACCACTTCTTGGGTTTCACGCTACCTCTCTTTCTAAGGATCATTTACATTGAGGACCTGAATTATCTATCAGACCCCTGCTCAGCCCTCAAAATGCTTCTCCATAGGCATTTTCCCCTTTTTTCACAAGTAAAATTGAGTTCATGAGGGTCTTCAAAATCCAACAGAGTCTTCCATGTGGCCTCAGGCCAAAACCATCGGAAAACTTTCAACAAGAGACAAAATTAGGGACTTCGGAGCTCCAGGCAATGTTCCAACAACAACACAAAATGTTTCTCCCAAATGTGGAACTCATGGAGAACCTAACAAAGGAAGGGATCGATGGTCCTCATCACACGCTGCGAATCTACGGTACATGGGGGTTTAGGAAATTTGGTATTCAGGATCTCTGATAGGTTAACATACACAACTCCCTGGAACGTTGAACTCTGAAGTGGCGAGGAGTCACAATCCTCGGTCCACGTTTCCTTACAATTGGATGTCTCAAATCCACTCTAGGATTTAGGCCTTTAGTGGTCTCCGCAATATCACACTCCGAAATCATTGAACACTAAATTGGAGAAGGTTGGATCCATTATACACGTGTCCCTCTCAACCAATGATCGAGATCTATTTCGACCTTCAGGCGTTCAAGAGTTCTCGACTCAAAACTCTTTACACCATCATTTCCCTAGACTTTTGGACTTCCAAACCACCATAAATATACTTACATGTGGCTCTAACGCAAATGGCCAGGATCCACTATGGCCTTTGGAGCTATGGGAAACTTGCATGATCCTATAACCACACTTTGATTTCACTAGACAACCAAACTTCCAGATAACCGTTGATTTACGGACATGTGTCCCTTGACCACTAATGGTCCATATCAATTTTGGACTTTGGTACTTTTGGAAATTTGTCTCCTTTACACCCAACACACGAGAATCATCAAACTTGTAAAGTCTAAAGGACTTCAAGGGTTAAAACCCCTGATTCTTCTCCAGATATGATGGTCGCCAAAGATCTTGGATCCCTCCGAACATATCTTGTCCGCTAATCTTCTAAACAAAAGGATTTATTTCCTCTAAGGACTTTTTCCTACTATTCCTCCTGATATTTATCATTCTAAGTGATTTGAACCTCTGACCTTCTCTCCTTTTGCTGCTCCTTGAAAAGTCTAAGGATTGAATATTTTTTGAAATTCCTCCTATGCATTCCTTGGGTTATTCCTCCTTGAGAAATTTTCAACACTTGACTAAGTGTTGGCCCTTGCACACCTTACATGGATATCCTTGAGTTTTTATAGTCCATTGAGTATGTGTACACTCCTTTCAATCACTTGTCAAAGATTCATGCTATCTCTCATGAGAAAATGAGTCTGAAATGACTCTGCTTTCGTACTCTTCATGTGGCCACTTTGCACTCCTTGCACTAGGGTTTTCAAAACAGAAACAATTGAAATTTGCTAGCGGGAAAATCCCCCCTTTAACTACACCAGGGTTTAATATGTAGACAGAGTGAATGAACTTCTAAAAGTTAATCTATTTTCTACTCTACCCCAAACATACCAAAACAAATGAAAAGAAATAAATAAGAGAGAAGATTGGTAACTGTACCTTTTATCCCATGTCTGGTGATGATCTCCTGAAGCTCTATAGTTCCAATGACTTCACGTCTCCTCCCAAGGCTGACCTGCATCCAAAACTAAGAAAACAAGGAATACATGCATGTTGTTCCATTCACGAGTTATGGTTAGAGATCAAATGCTACGTATAAATAAATGAAAACACACAAAACATCATCATTTGGGACATACAAAAGAGATTATTTTATTCATCAAAAAAATAAGGAAACTTACAATCTATGTCTGCCACCGTTCCGTGAACTTGGTCTAGGATCCTCTTTAAAATGATCCAAGTGCACCTTCAATAGGCATCTTCTCTCAATATTTTGATCACCTCAAGGGAAGGGAATGGATTGAATGGAGGAAGAAATGGCTGATGAGGGAATGCTGAAGCAATATCTCACAAAAGGTAGCAAACGCTTGGGCAAGTAGGGGAAGTGAAATTGGGCAAAGTTCTAGTTTTCTTATGCTCGTATGTGAAATGAGACCCCAACACCTCCTTTTATATGACAAAAGGATGGTTATTCGGTTGGGTGATGGGCCATAGCAGGTGAATTTGTTGGGAAACCTCCAATAGCCCATGAATTTCACCGAATTCCTTACAACGTTTTAATATTTACAAATTTTGCAAGCATATGTAAGTTGTTTAGTGTGCAAAAAGAATATGTATGTAGGCTTTCTAGCATGCAACAAGTGTATGTATGCAGGATGTAGTGGTGTAGGACATGTATATGCTCTAAATTTTTATTTGTTTTAAGAAGAGCTCCTCAATAGTGCTTTGGAAACATATGCAAGTAAGTGGACTAAGGCCATGTATGCAAGGATAGGGCATTTTAGGGCTATAACAGATGCCCCCTAATGTGTGAGGTCAGAAGACAAATTGATGACTGAAATACATTACAATTTCTTCACCAATGTACAAAATCAAGTGAGCCCAGGACCGGAGTTTGGGAGGTGCCATATGAAAAACAACAATTCTCTCTCTGAGGAGGACATACCCATGCTCGGGATAAACTAAAGCATGGCTGATAATCAAATACACTATAGATCCATGTCATATAACTATATAAAGTGTAGCCTTGAGCAATACAACAACAAATCTACATCTCAAAATCAGTCGAAGATATACAACTATAGTATTCATCTTCAAGAAGCTAGTGACACCTGATGGATGGAGATGAGGTCTTCATAGCTCGAGCAACAACTTCAAGATCTTCAAAACTTAGGTAGGAGTACAATGGGAGTGTATAACTCACTATTGTGAGGTCTTCGACAGCTCGTCAAGAAAAGACATGAGGATCTCAATGATCAAACAAAGAAATTCATCGATTTTGAATATGGACTTGACTGGACCCTCGAGATGGCCAATTCATGAAGGTAAAGAGACAAACTGTAGAAAGGATAAATCAGGTTGAGTGAAAATTTCGTTGGACAAAAGAACGAAGTATGATCAAAATCAAGAAGCATGACATTGACATAAGTTTTTGATGCAGGAGGAAACACAAAATCTCCATGTGTTTGGAAGAGTAACCAAACGAAGGAGGACAAAAATCTATGTAGCGAGAAAAACTTCCTAAGGTCATACTAGATCCCAATGCTTGATAAAAAAACAAAAGGATGTGCTTTGTCCAAGGGAGACTCTCTGTGCTGCTGAAAAAAGAATGAATATTTCATGTCCCCTCCTTTTGGAATATTTGATTTTTTTGTCTTTTTCGATTTTTTAAGAGCTTGAAAAAGAATAAAATAATGCTACATTAGAAAGGAGGAAAGAGTGTTGCAAGAAAACATGTTAGTTCCAAGCACATGGAACATACTAATGCTCAGAGAAAGGAGACATGTGAGGAAAAGGACACTCGGGGAAAATTCCTCCATGGGTCAAAGTGTTAGGTCACAGAGGCAAGAAGTGATACAAGGATTTCATATAAGGTATGCTTCAAAGTATCAGTTGAGAGAAACATGGAGCCAAAATTAGGCCAAAGACGCAAGGATGATACTTGCAAATGTGATTAATAAAGACACAATGAGACCCCTTCTATGTAATTTTTATGGGCCCAGAGAAGGTAAGATCGATAGTTTTTTCACGTTTAGAGAGTCTGAAAGAACACAAAAAAGAAGACTCCGAGGAGTACCTTTTTTAGAGATAGTCTAGTCGGTTTCAAAAAGGATTAAACTCCACCGAAAAGACGCCTATTCAAAACCATTTTAATGAGTGTGATAAAGACAAGATCATTCGACAATCTTTTCAAATTTAATGAATCTGAAAAGAGATTAAATATGGACTCACAACCTTTTTTTGAGTTTAGTCTCCTTAGCCCAAAAAAGTATAAAAGTAACCAAATAGAACTCTCCTAGGAAGATGAATCTCCTGAGGTGTACCTTTTTCAGCGATAATCTACAGGTTGGAAAAAGGGTTAAACTCATGCTAGTAGATGTTCTTCTGGACAAATTTAATGAGTGTGAAGGAAAAAGGTCAGTCGATGATATTTTAAATTTTAGGGAGTCTGAAAATATCTTAACTATGGACTCCGGGGGGGTTCCTTTTTCGTAATTAATCTCCAAGGATGAAAAAAGACGATAAACGAAAACCAAGGAGAATGTTCCTTTTTCGAAGATTTATTCCCTCAGGCACGAAAAAGGGTTAAAATTACGCTTGAGAATACTCTTCTAGTGAACTGAGGTTCCTAGAGCATACCTTTATTCATAAAATTAGCCATCTAGACCAAAAAAGGGGTAAACTAACGCCAGATAGATGGCCTTCAAATTTGAGTTTGGCAAGCGTAAATGGAAACAAGATCGCTTGAAAATATTTTCATTTTTAGAGAGTTTGAAAAGGGCTTAAATAAGACTCTAGGGGGTTATTTTTCTCAAGTAATCCAGATGAGATCGAAAAGAATAAATACAGTCTCGTTGGATATTTCTTTCAAAATTTAAAGCGAGCTTGAAAGACAAGAAAGCATGCTCATGAGGGAGTCCCGCTGGGTAGATTCTACACAAACAATAGGAACATATAAAGGGGTAGCATCAAATAACATCGAATTAGGATGGTTATTATCATATGCAAGTTTTTCGATAGTGACAATGCTTCCATTGTGATGGAAATACATGACCTAGAAGAGCATAAACAATGCAACATTCATAGCATATACATAATCACAGCCCATAAGCATATTGAAATACAATGGGCCTTCCACCACTATAACATCGACATGAACAATATTCCCACCTAACAAGATCAGAAACTGAGGAAGAATCCCCAAATATTCACTAGGACATCTGTCAAAAGCCAACAACTCATGTGAAGCAGACACAAGCTCGGGAGAACCCAAAGCCTGCCAAGCTGAGGAGGATAAAATATTTTTGAAGGTTCCATCATTCATAATACATCAATAAATTTTGTTTGAATTAACTTCAACCCTTATTTGAAAGGGTGTAGAAGAATGAAGGTGAGGCTAAACAAGGTCATTCCAATCAAAGGAAATCATCCTAGGACTTGGAGGGGGTGTGCTCAAAGTGAGTGGAATGCCCCCTTGTTATGAAAGTAATGAACTAGAAATGCTAAAAACATAGTGGGTAGACACATCATTCTCCAGGAGAAGAGTGGGATCAATCGGAGATCGCATTGGTGTGACCACTTTGGTAGACTTGACACTCTCCAAGAGAAGAGTGGGATCGACTGAAGATTGCATCGACATGACCACTTTCCCAACCACTGGTTGAATAGGCTATGAGGCAACATGGTGTAAAGGTGCATCAACCCCCCAAAAGGGAGTGGGATCAGTCAAAGATTTCATCAACATGACCACTTTCTGAACCACTAGATGAATAGGTTGTGAGGAAACCTGAGAAGACTCAGAATCAGAAGACCTT
>JASDQU010309513.1:42449-53924 GCA_032191745.1 Picea mariana
GAACAATGTGTTCAGACTTAAAAGGACAAAGGGATGCAGACTTAATATGAAGTGAATAATTTCTCCAGAGTAACTTTGCTCTCAAAGTTGAATTCTTCTCCTCTTTTCCATAGCTTAGATTTGGCCCATTTGTAGCCTTCAAGTGGAACTGAAGGGTCTATTTGGAATGTTTCCAACTTATGGAAGGTCAATGATCATGGATCTCATGACGTAACATGGAAACCCGACACCATTTTTAATTTTGGGCACAAATATCGATGGCAGATGTAGTAGTGAAACCTGTGTATACGCATGTTGTATTATAGGTAGGTCATATATGTGGAAAAATAATGTTTTTAGCTCTAGGATTTGCAAAAAGGGACTTCAAGTCTGCATAGGGAAATGGAAAAAGGCCTTATGTGTAAGTTTTCATAGGGTGAGGAAAATATTTATATAATAGATGCCCCCTAATGTGTGAGGTTAGAGGAGTATCTGTGATGGTTGAAATACATTATAAGACCCGGAAGTGGAGTAATGGGGACCCAACTAAAAGAACTAGTTTCTCATTACAATCTGTATTGACTTTACACACATGGCTGCAAATTGAATCACATTTCAGATCAATGTGAAAATATACCAAACAGTTGTCCATGGCCATGAATAGGCAATGAAAAGGTGGCTACATGTGAAAGGCTGTCATAGTCATGAACAAGGCCCAGTAAAATCAGTCTCAAGATCAATCTGAAGATATCTGTATACAATGGAGTACAATATGATCTTCCATGGTCACTTAAGTCACATAGGTACTAGTCCAATGAAAGGTAGCAACAGCTCAAGAAAGTTGTGACTATAAACTGATGTCTTCAAGTCTTCTACACAATCCTCCAAAGGTGAAAGTCTACATCGTGTGAATAAAGGAGTTGGAGTCGAACAAAATGAGACTTCATTTGATTACTTGTCATTGAGGCATACCGTTAACAAATGCAAGACAACCTACCGATAATTAAAGTAGGTATCAAGGAACCGAGTACACTCTTACAAGTGTGAATAGAGGTGTTGGGATCAAACACTTGAAGAATCCATCAATCAAGAGACATTGATGTATTCCCAATTGTCGATGGTGAGAGAATCTATCACTAATGACTACAATCCTCTAGTTGCTCATAGGACTCTAGGTCTCCTCTCCAGAAAAGATGAGTTGAAGTCGATGGAAGAAGACCCGTTGAAAGGAGATAATTAAGGAATCTCTCATCATTCAGCACGAGGTACAAAGAATGAGCTTGATGATTTGGAGGAAATTGGAGGAAGAACATGTTCACGGACCAATGAACATGTGCATCTTTCATGTGGGCCAGATGCAAGTGGTACATGAAAAACACCCTCTGAATAGCAGCCAATAAGGAACTGCTGACAAAGGAGAGGAAACCACCAATAGGGATAATGGAATCCAAGAAACTGCACAAATCCCAATGTGTGAATAGATGTCTTGTCGTTGAACAAAAGGGAAACCACCCAGTCAACGACCAATGATGAAATGCTGACTGTTGGGTTCAAGGTTACTTACCAGTGAGGAAAGTAGGACCAGGGTGCTCAAATAGGACTACAACTTCATGTGATTCTGAGACACACTAAGGGTATGGACGACATGCAAATTCAAGAGTTCTAAGGAGTGGCCAACACAGGTTGATAGTCATTTTTTGAACAAGAGAATGAGACATATGGAAGACTCTAGAAGCATAGACTCAATGATGAAACTTTGATATGCAAGAGGCATAAATCAAACTCTCCATAGGGACTGTAAGAGTAACCAGTCAAGGGAGTAAACTCTTTGTAATGAGCTCAACTTCCTAAGGTCATGCTAAACCCAAAATTTTGATGACAAGTGGACTCAAAAATTTTGTGCTATGTTCAAAGGCGACACCACTGCCGCCAATATAAGATAATATTCCCTTCCTACCTGTCTTTTTTTGTTTTTTCATAGTCAAATGAATGTTATGATACAAAGGAGGAAACGAGTGTCGTATGTAACAAAATCTAGTTCCAACATTGGAACATACCTATGCTCAATGCAAGGAAGTGCATGTGGGAGATGGACACTTAGGGGAATGTTTCATCCTGGGTATAGGGTGTCAAGCTACAAAGGATATAAACAAGGCTCTGCTTGGTTGAGGATGCAAACTGCTGAGGTGGATGGATTATAATGCAAAAGCGAGAACCGACAATAGGCTCAATAATGCAAGAAAGGGAATGAAATGAAATTACAACTTAATGCCAATAAATGTCCTTTTTTGTAATATTAGTCTACTTGGTTTGAAAAAGGGATAAACTTGCACCAAATAGATGTCCTTTCAAATCCAATTTACGAGTTTGAAAGAGACAAGTTCACTCGATAATCTTCTCTCTTTTTGAAGATGAGTCGAAAAAGAGCTTAAATTAAACTCACAACCTTTCAAATCCAATTAACAAGTGTGAAAGACACAAATTCACTCAGAAATATTTTTTCTTTTTATACGAGTCGGAAAAGAGCTTAAATCAGACTCGCTGGGGGCTTTCTAGGCAGCATGTCATGGGGGAGGCCAAGGCTCCTGTGTAGGATTTCTATGAAAGGTTAGCATCTTACGAATAGTCGACACAAGCTTAGGAAAACCCAAAGCTCTCCAAGTCAAGGAGGATAAAGTGCTAGCGGAGGTTACCTTCTCCATGATATATTAGAGAACGTCTCTTACTTGAAAAGGCATAGGAGGAGGAATTGGATACCCTGCAAGACCATCCCAGTCGAAGGTAACCTCTCCAATAATTGGAGGAATATTACTCAGGGAGAGTAAAACTCTCTCTTGTTCAAAAAATGTAGTACTAGAAAAGATAATGACATAGTTGAAGGACACATCAGCCTCAAAAAGAAGAGTTGGATTGACTGGAGATTGCATAGGTACGACCACTTATTTAACTATTGGTTGAATAGGATGCATGAAAACAAGGCCAGGAGACACACCACCCTTAGAAATGGGAGTGGGATCAGGTGATGATTGCACCAGCATGATTGTCATGTCAATCAAAGAAGAAATGTAGTGTAGGGAAACCAAAGACGACTCATAACCCGAAGGGACCCTAGGTAAGGACCATGCTTCTGGTATCCCAATAGCATAAGGACACAAATGATTAAGGTGATCTCCTTCACAAATCCTATAAAGGAACTCGGGCTTACGTCTTACACATATAGGATTCTTAATTGTATGAATTCCCCTAACTTCATTCACAATGGCTGGAGACATGCTTTCAACGTGACTAGTAGAGGCTGGAGATTTGATATTAGTATGACTCATGGATACTAAAGTGATTCCCCTAGCATGAATTGTAGTGGTTGGTTTCTAGTCTTCAACATGACTTGCAGAGGTTGATGACCAATATCCAACATGACTAGCAGAGGTTGGTGATGGAATTCCGGTATGGCTGGCAGTGACTGGACTGGTGGCGGTGGTTAGTTGTGGAATTTGAGACCAAGGTCTCTGGAGAGACTGTTTTTGAGACATTGCAAGCTAATAAGGATCCTATTTTACACCCTATCCCTATCCGGAAAGGTAGTATCCTCCACCTAATTGATCCATAGAGGTTTGTACAAGCATCATCACTAAAGAAGATGTCTGTGAAGAGACAAAAGCGTGATAAGGATTATTCAAGTGAGGATATGTGTTTCCCCCATGTGAAGGGGTTCCATGAATATGGTAGCTCGTACCATAAAATTGATTCCCTCTGTATGAAATACCAGAGGACATATGGAGAACTGTCATGGGAAAATTATTCGTAGGAACTAGCATAGTGCACGAAGGATACACAGATAGGGTGTAATAAGTAGAATAACTACCCATTTGAGCATTGACTCATGAAAAAGCATGGATAGGATTGGATCTGTAATACGAGAGATTCCAACCCCCAGCAGTGAGAGTTGGCTGAGGGACATGAATCCTATCAAATGAATATGTGGACAACAATGGAGTCATCGTGCCCCCGGATCCAAAACTAGGATTCATATAAGAAGTCAAGGGAGAGGATGGAAAGGTTGAAGGCATGTTTGGCATATCAATAGGAAAATTATTAGAGACCCAAGGCATGGACTGAGTATCATAATTCTACATACCATTATGAAAATCGAACGGATTCGTCCCCATTAAATGAGTGAATGTCACGAGGGAGGTAGCGATAAATGAGGGAGCCAAAGGAACTCCATTAATCATGATAATGACAACTCAAGTCATGGTATAAAATCCAAAGTTTGACTAATAATAAAAGAGCACACCCAAAATAATCAAATGACCAATATGCACACAAACAGGATAAAGTGGCTGAAAGCGACCTCCCTCTCTAAAGTAGGTATGCCTCACCCAAGAGGGGCCTGAAATTCCTTTGCTAAATATCAGAGGTATTAGAATCAATTATAAGGGCCCTCATGGGCTTAACATCCAGTCGGTCAAATCCCCTTGGAGAGGTAATCCTCCATAAAAGATGTGTGTTATCTGACCCTTATCTGACCTAGGGTACCTGCAGAACAAACCCTACAAGTAACCTATGTGGTACCTAAGTCAAGCAACTAAGAAACCATGATATAACCGACGCGCAAGGGAATAGACGTAAGTCAGGTCCACCGTATGGGCAAGGTAACAAAGCTCAAAATATTGAAAGCACCACCTCTCACAAAGGTAAGGGTACTAGAAAGATCCCCATCTACGAATAGATCCCCAGAAATATATCTGACACTAAGAAGGTATCGGTGGGATATCCCTTCAACCAACCTCATGCGGCCTCTTGCTTAACTCCGAAGTAAGCGGAGACTCATGATATTACCGATTATACAATGGATTTCTCCACTCCCTTAGTCAAACACATATGTTGATTTAATAGCCTTGGATATGTTTACTCACAAAATCCTATTCCAAGGCTCTAAATCCTAAGCTAGTTTGTGCACCCTAGAAAAATAAAATTGTTACTAATCAATTTTAAATTATAGCGTTACTTTTAGTGGCCTTGCTTACTCAAAAAGGTGCATTCGTGAAACTAGTGATGTTATGACTCGGCAAGTAAAATAAATAAATATGAATACAATGCAATTCCTAACCTCAATTCCCAATAAATGATATGCTTTTCAAAATGCAATTCCCAATTCAATTATGAAATTCTAAATAAAATGCAATATTTCTTTACATGTACTAAGATCAATGATAAAGACTCAAAAGATCAAATTCCAACAATGTAAAATGCCTAATATTTTTGTATTTTCAATATAAAAGAATGAAAATGCAAGGATTGAACAACAGCTTGATATAACAACTCTATTGTACGTAAAAAGAGAGAAACCAAGTAGAAAATCAAGAAGCAAAGACCCAACACAAGATGCAAGGACAATCAAATGAAAAGGATGATGAGAAAGGCATCGCCCAAAATTCAACCAAAGAAAGGTTTCTCGTCATTCCACATACACTTAACAGTCATAACAGAGACCCAAGAAGACTCAGCAATCAAACCCACCCAACAACCATCAAACCTATAAACCAAGCAAGAAAGGGTGATGTACGTGATTTTTCAAGGGAAAAGCACGTATATATGCTTCTTGCAAAAGGAAAACACGCGTATGTACACGACTGTCAGGAAAAAACCCACGTATATGTTTCAAAACACAGTCAGGCTAAGGAGAAGGATAAGAAACTCAAACTCGGAATGAAAAAAGGTTGTCAAGGAGTCATATGACAAGAAACTCAATATAAACAAGAGCAATCTAATGAGAAAAACACTCCAAACCCCAAAAAAGAAGATTCTATCCCCACTATGGTCTCTAATTATGTTACAAGGAAAATCTCTCTATGGCTAGGAGTAAACCACAACATACGAAAAATGACTGCAGAAATCAACTCTAATCTCAAGTATGCTATATAAACAAATATGCTAGCAAGACAAGATAAAAGGCCTACCTCGTCCAGACGTTCGATGAAGTCCACCATTGAACACTTGACTCAAAGCAATACACCTGCAACTTGTCCTCAACAACCAAGAAATGAAACCATATGGTGATAATATATAATTTTAGCACATTCAATAGAACAATCCATCAACAATCATAACAAATATGCTCATGGAATGAAAATTCTAATATTTGCAAGATATTACTTGGACGAGAAAAGAGTATTTCTATTAAAATGTAATCATCAAAAGTGAATGAATTACAAACTTCCATTTTGGCACGGTTCGGAACTGATAAACTAAGTTCCTTCCAGCTGGGCCTCCACCACTTCAATCCTCTGCCAAAGGCAAGATCATATAAGAGAGATAATTAGGTTCTCAAACAAGTAGGGAAGAGCTTGGGGGATGAACAATGTGTTCAGACTTAAAAGGACAAAGGGATGCATAATCAATATTAAGTGAATAATTTCTCTAGAGTAATTTTTCTCTCAAATTTGAATTCTTCTCCTATTTTCCATAGCTCGGATTTGTCCCATTTGTAGCCTTCAAGTGGAACTGAAGGGTCAAGTCGAAACGTTTCCAACATATGTAAGGTCAAGGATCATGGATCTTGTGATGTGACATGGAAACCCGAAACCATTTTTTAATTTTGGGCACACATCCCAATGTACGTGGGTTGTAATGGTGCAACCTGTGTATACACATGTTATATTATAGGTAGGGCGTGTATATGTGGAATATTAATGTTTTTAGCTCTGTGATTTGCAAAAAGGGACTTCAATTCTGCATAGGGAAATGGAAAAGGGCCTTATGTGCAATTTTTCATAGGGTGGGGAAAATATTGCTATAACAACTACCATGAATAGAACCCTTTCTATCTCACTTCCACTGTCTTCATCTTCTTCTGATGAGGTGCTATCTTCATTTTTTCAAAAAAATTTCTTGAAGAAATTATTTTTGGTTTTCTTTCTTTTGTAAATTTGTTTTCTATTTGAATCATCCTCTTCATTTATTTTCTTTTTCTTATGGGGAAATTTGTTAGCAAAATTACCAATACCATCACAATTAAAATAAATAAATGGAAGATTACCTTTATATTTTTCATTGGTTCACTCTTTCAGTCTTCTATCAAAGTTGGGTACTTCTTCATCGTCTTTTGAGATGTCATTGTTGTTGTTATTTTCTTTTTCCTTTTTCTTTCCCTTTTTCTTTCCCTTTTTCTTTCACTTCTTCGATGCTTTTAATGTTTCTTCTTTTGTAACTATATTCTCCTATTCAGTTCTCATTTCATAGGATGTGATAATTCTATGTAGTTCATACATTCTTATTGAATCCATATATGTTCTTTCTTCTAGTGTTGAGATATTAGGATCAAATCTCATTGGAAGATATCTTAGTACCTTTTGAACAATTATAGATTCATCAACTTCTTCTCCCATTCCTCTGATTGCATTCATTATTCCATCAACCCGTAAGAAGTAAGTTTCAATATGCTCATCTTCCTTCATATTTAGTTGTTCAAATTTACCTCCATAAGTTTGAAGCTTTGCTACCTTGGCTTTTGCATCTCCTTCATAAACATTCTGAAGTTTGTCCCAAATTTCCTTTGCGGAGTTGCAATGAGTAACTTTGACATATACTGAATCACCAAGACCATTCAAAAGTTCATTTTTGGCTTTTGAATTATTTATACTGAGTTTACTTTTGTTGTCATTTGTTGGCAAAACTGTTGGTTCTTTATATCCATCTATAATTGATTGCCAAATCTCAAATCTCTGTACTTGTACATATGTTTTCATCCTTCTCCTCCAGAATGCATAGTTTTGTCCATCAAACTGTGGTATTCCATTTTTATACATATTTTTTCTCTCCATGATCTACCTTTCAGTGGTTAAACTTATTTTTGGAGGAACCTGCTCTGATACCAATTGTTGGATTACTGAGAGAGGGGGTGAATCAATAATAGAGATTTTTAATACTTTTAACCACAATATGTAAGTGTTATTTATCTTTATGTTTAATATACCATTTTCATTCAAAAAGTGCAGAGTAAATAAACCATGAACAATTAGCAATCATATACATACACAGTACACCAATATTTTACATAGAATCCTAATGCGGGAGAAAAACACAAAATGATTTTTCTTATATATCTTTAAGAATTATATTCATTGGAAGCACCAACTTCGTTTGTTCTCCAACTAAAACTGGAAGGAGGCTCCAACCCCCTATATTTTCAAGATACAACCTGAGGGAAGCTCCAACTCCCCAATTCTCCAGCTACAACCAGAAGGAGGATACAACCCCCTATGTTCTTCGGCTACAACCACCTATCCTTGCCCTGTCTTGTCACCCTGAAATATAAGTTTCAAATGATGAAACCACTATCACATTGTCACTGTGATATATACCATTGTAAACTTGTACCAACTTGTAACAAACTTGTTCCACTGACCTATAACCAAACTATACTCATCATGTACCATCAAAACCCAACAGGTATGTAACATGTATATGCTACATCTCGTGTATGTACGTGCCCTGTCTATACTGCAACCTATGTATGTACATGGCATGTCTATATTGCAGCCTATGTACACCTTCAGTAAGATAGGGTTTTCACCTTTTATGAAACTTCATACACTTTTGTTCCTCTGTCACATCAACCTGCAAACTATCATTGTATCTTATATGTAGTTGTTCCTTGTTCATACATCCCCTAACCAAGTGCATCTATGTCTCTCTAGTAATGTGCCATACACGTGTGTACAATCATGAGCAAGTGTAATAATACTCACATGGACTAGACATCAAACCCTTACTGATATGCAACCTCGCACCATACAAACAACTTCACCACCACTTCACAACCAAAACCCTCGACCATCTACCAAGAAATACAAACTATGCCTCAACACTTGAACCAACAAGATGAACCAATGAATAATACCAACATACCACTGTTGTACTTTTGTAGATCTATCTCATACCATAAGTGGCATACAACCAACACCCTCTCTAGGGAAAAACCTCAAAATCCCATAACCATATATCATGGAGACAACAATATCCAACTACACATAATAATATGACATACCTTTTGACTATGTAGGTAGACTTGTTGTACCCAATCACTGTAGACCTTCTTGGGAGCTTGCTTTCATACTCTGAGAACCTGGCACCCTCAAAAACTCAAGATTTCATGGATTTTCCCACATGTACAGGCCCTATTATACTTCCATCCCATGTATGTACACAACCTTCTCCACTGCAGCCTACATAAACCTTAAAAACTAGGGTTTTTTCCATATTTTTGCAATTCTGAAACTTTCACTGTCAACCCTTTGTGATACCTCATACTTGCGTAAATTTAGATGTATCAATGAGTACCTGCAATAAACTTTACACAATAATAGATATTCAATGTTCTCAATATGTGATAATAAGAGAGCCTTTCTCTCTTATTTATACATCCATGTAGCTTCCTCGAGGGGTTACCTTCTAACCAACTTAACCCAACTTCCTTATTTTTAGGGCTAACCCACTTCTAACCACTTATCCACTTATAACCATTTTATCCATAAACAGTAAACTCTCCACTTCTAGTTGCAACTAATTTATTTTTAATTAATTTATTATTGAAACAAATTAACCCATAAGTAACTCCTAGTTTCACCCATTATGACTAATCAAATTGTTCTAGGAGATTCTAGAATAATTTGACTTATTTGACCTTCTAGTGGCATCTAGATAACTCAATAGGGTTCTCCAAATTTACAAGGCCATAACTCTTTAACCGTGAGGAGTTGTGTGACATTCCACATATCAACGGAAATGTTATGACATGTACTATCCATATAGAATAGTCTTACCTGCAAATATACTAATCTTCATACCATTATACATAAAAATAAATTAAGTCCCTTAACCATACTATTGGAGCTACTGGAATTTGCTACCAGACTTGCTTCAAGGGTTGACATCAATGAAAACCAACCCAATTAATCAACATCCATCATAGTAGAAATAAAGATTATGTCACATTCAAAGTAAAAGAAGATGGTCCATTCACACTGTTAGCACTCTGTAATTTTCCCAAGGCTGTGAGGAAATCACAGAGGCAACATCAAAACCGCTTCAAGTCAGAGATCTAGCCCTCCGAGACTCAGAGAGGGATCTCTCTGTCTGATATAACTTTGTTGGAAGAGGATATTAGGCTAGCTATGCATAATAGGATAAGTTCTTGGAGTTTTCTGGTTGAGACAACAAAAGAAGGCCATTGGGCTATGGGGTCTGTTCATAAAGATAGAGATCAAATAACAGTTTATAAGAAGTCTTTTCACAGGGAAAGATAATGAAACTATTCGATTCTTTGGGAATAAACGATGGATTAGCAGAGAAGGCAAGATTATCAATCACAGTAAAGAATCATTTAATAATTTCTTCACCACAACATCAGAAGACAAACATTTAGATTTTTCAAATGTTAGAAAACAGGGTATGCACAGATAAATCCTATAACTTTAACTCCTTTTAAAATATTAAACAGATAATACAATGATTACAATGGAAGATACACATTCAACGGCGAGGGAAAAACTTCACCAATAACTAACATGCAAGAATCCTGTGAAACGTTTCCTCATATTTCTGGAAAATCTCTTGATAGAAGTTACAATGTTCCCAGCCTACCTGGGCATCAACCCTTACATTAAAAATCATCTCTGAATAAATAGGGTAGATCCCCAACAAGTTTTGAGAGTCGATTGTAACCGCCTCGACCAAAAATAGCCACCAATCCCACAAAATTTGGAACGGTCTGCCATGAAAGATGGACCGGTTTTCTACGAAAAAGGGGTCCGAACATACATGTTTTTCTCTTCAACTATGACACCTGGGAAAAAAATGAATGAGGTTATTGTATATGGGCATGTTTTGGACAAAAACCTCCTTCGGTTTCACCAAATTCGTCCCCATATGGCTGTAACATCTCCCGCAAAATCAAGACTGTAACGGAAAAGAGAAAATCTGGAAAAAAGGGCCTCGAAGATGGCTTTGATTCTCCCTGCTCATGGCACCTGTGAAACAAATGAGAGAGGTTTTTGTTATTCATCCTGTTATGGAGAAAAACCTCTCTCTATTTCTTAAAATTCATTTTCATTTGTCCAAAAACAGCCTCGGACAAAGATATGATGAACAGGTGAAAATAGGCAAAAAATTGAAAAAGCGGTTTTTTTCGTGATTGGTGGTATTCCGGACCCCCCTAAGGTGGTAAGCGGTTTTGGGGGGGGGGGGTCCGTTGGAATAGGGAGGCGACATGTGGATGGGGGGTGGTATTGGGAAACCATCATTCTGGACCCCCCCTCTCGTTAAACATCGGATGGTGAGGGGGGGTCCGGAATGTTTTATATCCGTTTGATTTATTTAATGTGAAATGGATGGGACGTGAGGTATAAGGTGTGCGTGGAGGCAGAGGACTTAGGATAGTTTAGTTTTAGTGTTTTTTTGTTTTTTTTTTTATTATTGTTTTATTACATGTTACAT
>JASDQU010309514.1:8224-37267 GCA_032191745.1 Picea mariana
TAATAATAATAATGATGGTGTAATAATAATGTTATTTTTTTAATTTTTATTATTCAAATATTACAAGATAAAGTATTCTAAGACATAATGATTACAAGATAAAGTATTATTTGAATATTCTATTTAAAAGTATGATAAGTAACGTATTTCGTTGATTTTGTATTAAAATGTATACAATATTGGATTTGGCTAATGAATGGAAAAAAAAACAATTTGTATAATTACTCCAATGAAATGTTATTTTTTTCATCTATTTTAATGACAAAGTTATAATAATTGTTCATTAAATTTATAATAGTTATATTTGATAATTTTATTATTTAAACATTATAAATAATAAATTTAAGTTATTAAATATGAAAACGAATTCATTAATAATAATGAATTTCAATCTTTGTTTTCAACCTTTGACTTCCATGGTAACAATTTATATCCAATATTTCTCTTTACCAATCTCCCTCTATCTCTCTCTAACTCCACATGTTAATTTCCTCTTGATATAGGTCTTTCCCCTCAACACCCTTGCCTCTCCTCTCTTTTTCTCCCTTAAAACCATCACTTACAAACTCTCACAGTAGGGATACCATAATAAATTTCACTAGTTAAAGAATAAAAGGGGCTAAAATTGAGATTCTATACTGGATTCCAAATATCACAGAAAAAATCATGTTCTTTATTGACAACACACTTAAAAAATCGTTGTTTTCTTCTACAATATCATTGTTTTTTTTCATCCAGCTTACAAGAAATCTCAATTTGGCTTTAGAAAATCCGATATAATTACTCGATCCCTGAAAGTATCTCATCCAACATAGCAAATGTGAATTTGATGTGCTCTCTCTCTCTCTCTCTCTCTCTCTCTCTCTCTCTCTCTCTCTCTCTCTCAATGTATCCATTTTAATGTAAAGTTATAAAAATTGTTCATTAAATTTATAATAGTTATATTTAATAATTTTTATTATTTAAAAATCATAATTAATTAAATTTAAATTATTAAATATGAAAACAAAACCTTTAATAATAATGAATTTCAATCTTTGTCTTCCATGGTAACAATTTATATACAAGATTTATAGGGTTGGATTATGGTGAGGGAAAACTTTAGAGTATAAACTCCATGATTTCTCTTGTTTTATTCTAAAAATAATTTGCTAATTTCTAATTTTTTTAAATTATTCACCCAAATTTTGTGGGATAAAATTATTTTACTTTAAAAGTTGTCAATATTTTCTAAAAGATATACAAATACTTAGAAATTGGAACACTTTTACAAGAATAACACCAAATATTTTATAATTAGTATTTTAAGAATTAGTAAAAATGTTCATTAATTGTGACTAGGCCCTAGAAAAAGACTATTTTATAATTTCCATTTCCTTCCTATATTGACTCTTATTCCAAGGATAATGTAAAAACAATGATTAATATAAGTTTATATGTTTAGAAAACTAAATGATGGAGTGGAACAGGTGAAGGCCATGATACTTGCACTAGTTAAGGTTGGGAATGCCATCGAAGTTGGTAATTCCAACACCACAGGTGTGATACTAGAACTCATCGATGTTGCAAGAAATTATTTTCTTGGAATTGTCCTTAGAAGTTCCATAAAGGTAAGTATATATTTATTTGAATTTTGAATGTTTCAAACATTAATAAATAATTTGAGGTTTTATTTTTTAATATCATCATTTTTAAAAATAAACATACTTTAAAGTAAATATTTACTACTGTATTATACGAATACAACACCAAATTTGTGATATCTCAATTAATGCTTAGGAATTCAAAGGTTAACATAAACATATGTTAAGACAATACAACATAATTTTCTATAATAAACAATAAATGTGACAATTAAAATATGTCAAAACCACATCTTATGCTTGTACTATTTAATGTATTTTTAATCTGGTGGTTGTAAATGGTTGTTAACTTTTCATATCCAACATTATAAAATGGAGAAAAAAAACATAATTGGCCATTATAGATAACCATAATAAAATGACACATCCCACAATATAAATATCGAAACAACAAATTTACATATCAATCTTCATTATCTCTGCCCTTATTATCTTCCTTTGTTTCTAATATAACATTGTTGTTCTCAAATAGATTTTTAGATATCAGATCATGTCTTAGTACGAACCACCTATCCCCATCCAGCACATCTAGGTAAAAAAACACTTGGTTGAAATGTTTTGGGAAAACATAAGGCTCCTTAGTTTCAACCCACATCTTTTTAGAATTAATACATATTATCCCACTATCATGATCTTCCTTTACATTTCTCTGGTCGAAGGTATCCCACCACGTGCAACAAAAAATAACACATTGAAGATGAGAAGCCCACTTGTATGATATCTTGTATCTTTCCAATAAAACATATCTTCCCCTCTATTAGGTTTTGATCATGGTGGCTAGCATGAATATATTGGTCGAACTCGACCTTCACTCCACAATATTGTGTGATGTGTCCATCATCGACATACTCAGTGAGAAAATGATGTCCATAATCCCACATAGATGGGAAAAAATGCATCTGTAAAAATGCGAAAAAAGGACAATGTCATATGCCTAATAACCTAAGCATTAATAAAAACATAATACATGTTACAATTCAAATGTATAATATTATCAATTAAACATGGTACTTAGAGAGATTTACAAAGTTATTTCACCTGATCCCTATGTTTAGTGAATCCAATTCTTCTCCACATGGGTTACGAGTAGACACCACATATTTCTCTTGTATTTGGTCAACCACTCCATTGTTGGGACAAATATTTGGCATATTATCTTTTAAATGATTAGGATAAGGCATGCTTCTACCATTCAGCAATCTAAATGCTTTTCATTATCCCATTTTCTTCTTTTCTATTCATACAATGTGATCCATGGTCACATTTCCTCCACGTTATAATGAATGAATTTATGGATGGCATAAATTTATTAATTCGTTGATGTATATAAGAATTCAAAAGGAATGGCATGAGATCAAATATATATTATCAAATTCAATGTAAATAGTTACTCTATACTAAATTGAGAAAATATAAGTGTCGTATTCTAAATATAAAGCACATTTTTCCATTCGTTTGAAGTAGCTCCCCTTCCCTTTTTTCCTCATCTTGTTGGTCATCCCAAACCAATTCCACTAGTGTGTCATCAATTTGCTTGATGTACTCACTGTAATAATAAAATGACTCGTATATTATCTACCCCACTATCATAGAGACCTTGGTTTTTTCCTTTGTCAAACAAACACCTTCAATTTTTTCATGTACCTCACTAATAAGAACATCTAATGACATGAGAGCACCCCAGCTAATTCAACATCATTGGGGAGGTGAATTATAAGATGGACTTGCAAGTCCATAAAACTCATGGGAAGTTCCTTCTCAAACATACAAACAATCTCAGTTATCTCTCAGTTCCCTCATGGAATGTTATCCATATGAATCTCCTTTGATGTGATCCAATGTATAAATGTAGATAATTTCAATATGGCACATTGCAGGTCCTAAGGGAAGTCATGGGTCACACAACCATGCATGAGAAAATGATAACGACACTACAAAATAGACACACACATCATTAATTGCCATAAAATTGTGAGTGCATAGCATATTTTTACCGACAATATATAAGAAGAAGGTTAAGATGGTCATGTAATTTCAACCCTGAAAAAATTGCACAATGAGGAAATGTCATAGAATTGACCCATATAAAGAAGTTTACTTCATGCCCAATATAACATTATTTTCCATAGAAAGATCATCTTTCCTCAAAATCCATGTGACATCACCTTCTTTCAAATACTAAGAAGGACCAACCTCTCCTCTAGTTTCTTTTCTTGGCTAATGTCTCTTTTTAATATTTGAAGCAAAAAGATCTCTTCTAACAACCAATGTGTCACTTTTATTCGATCATATGTGCCTCCATAAAGAATATGAAACATGTTTTAATATATGCACGGGATCTAGTAAGTGGCCAATCTTAAGATCCTCCCAATATGGAAGCTCATAAAATACATATTTCATTTTCATCCCATTTGAAATTTTCTCAACATAGGGGTCAAAATTTTTAAGTATCATCAAATATAGGTTCCCCATTTGAATCAAACAATTCTACCATTTAATTTTCTTTGTTTGTGTCATATTCCCTAATCAAATCTATCGATGTCATTATTTCAATTCTCCATGTCATTCTCTTTGGTTTACCATTGAAAGAAGATGCAACTCTTCTATAATGGTGTTATTATAGGAGGAATACCCTCGAGCAGTCATACACTGACTTTCATAGGTCGTTGGACCACCTAAACTTTGTATAAATTTCACAACATTTACATCCATGATACCTTTTTGTTACAATACATGTGATGTTATTGTATATAGAGTACATGTTAGTGTAAAAAAGATAGTTACACCAAATTAAGTATGTCAAACAACATTACATATATAAACAAATAAATCAACATCCTTACTAGAGAAAACTTTTAGTCATGGATAATCATGCAGGGTGTATGCACATATTCCATATAATGTAAAATACCTCTACATTGAGATGGTTCTTGAAACATCATACACATGTATCCCTTCCAATAATTTCTTAAATTCATCAATCAATGGTTGGAGGTAGACATCCATTATCTTCACTTGTCTTCTACCTAGGACTATAAGAGCTAACATTAGATGTTCATTCTTCATGAAAACCCATGGGGGGGTATTGTTATTGATCACTACCAATGGAAACACATAATAGTTGGTGTTTTGGAGGGAATATATATTAACTCCATCCATGTTTATTCTCATCATTGAATTTATCAGGCCATGTATCCTCTATATGCTTCATGGCTATTGAATCTACCAGGATTCACATAACTCCTAGTTCACTTCTATGTAAGGAATGGAACCCCTACAACACAACTAATTGTTTGCAATGAAGAGCCTTTGAATCCTTTAAATTATAAGTATGTGCCCAATATATTATGAGGAGGACCATGTGTCTTACCATTTTTTTTTTAATTTCTTGTACATGTCATCCCTACATTATGTACATATCTCTTTGTCCACATATTAATTTTTGTATAGAATACAATCATTTGGACATGTGTGATATGATATGTACTCAACACCCAACATTTTCAGCATTTTCTTTGCCTCCATGCAACTATTGGGCAAGGAATTATCTCTTCAAAGTACCTTATATTTGAGTAACCTACAATCAGTGGGAAATAGAAATGTACAATGTCATTAAGGATTCATAAAATCAACCATTTTCTTCCTTCATTGTGTGACAAGATTGCTTAAACAATTAGGGGACTCAATGGTTAGTTATCTCAAAAGTTCTAAGAAACACACGTCTAACATACCATACATTTTTTTCACGTTGTACAATAACATTGTTGTTTGTAGTTGGGTATACCTTGACCCATGTCCAAGGATATGGGTGGTGGAAGCATATTTAAATCTTTCAAAGAATGTATCGACGATATCAACGCCACCCCCTAGTTCATTTTGCTAGAATGCATGTAACAACATTCCCTCCATGGCTTGGGTATCCCATAAGAAATAATCCATACCAACCTCTGATTCATTGCTTTCATATACAACATGTGAAGAACTAGTATTATTATATAGGTTTTAAATTGGTGACTTAGGATGTAGTGGGAATTGAATAGGTGGTTGATTCATCCATGCTCGGTATGCTTCCTCTCTGAGCTTTGGTCATCTAATTTCAATATCATGACCTGACATTGTACTAGGGTGAAATGATAGATGATAGATAGGTCGTTCATTGTTAGAATCCTAATTGTAAAAATATTGAACATTACATATTTAATATTAGTATTACAATGCATTTACTATGTTCAAACATTATACCAAGAATGTATTAGAAGCATGTAAATTGTTTTCCCAATAATAAACATGTAACCAACCACTTTATAAAACAAATGTCGAATTAAGAAATACATTTACATTAGTTCCATTGGAAATCCAAAAATACGATTATCCAATCATCATTTTCTTATGGCCCAAGGGGTGTCTGCATAAAAGAGATCCAATTCATAGTGTAATATCGTTGACACGAGATGTTTGTTGGAAGATGGCATGTTATAATTGGTAGGGTAAAGAAGATGTCCATTTTCATCAAACATCTTCTTACAGTATCTTTCTCCTTATAAGATCTTGCATAATTTTAGGATTACTGAAATATCTTTCACATCTGAACTTGATCATGAATTATATTCAAAAAAAATTCAATGAACAATTATTGAATTGCACATGCATACATAACATAAATTCAATGTGATAAATAAATTATAAATAAAAGCTAGACTTACTACAATTGGTATGGGATAAATTGAAGAACTTGCAACGATGTGGAATGAGATGGAATGTGAAGAATTAACCATTTAATATTATAATTCATTTTTTCTTTCATGTGAGCCAAAATCATCATCTTGGGAAGCATAGAACAATCCATCTTCAAAAAAAATTACAAATAACTTTTATACATTAAAATTCCACTTAATTATCTAAGAATTCCCCAGAGCATCATTATACACCAAACACACCAGTTCTTTAAGTTGTGAGAACCATCGAAGATGGACCTCTCTTATTTCCTCTGCAAACTTTAAATGAAGATGTTTTCATTTTCATTTTGAAAATTAAATTGTTTGTCGGTGCATTGATACTTACAAACCGCATTGGTGTAGTATGAACTGTATAACACATCAATTAAATAAAATTTAAAAAATAGTGCACACACTTACTATCAATGCATTGAAATTTACTATGAAAAATGAATCGATGCGTTATACATACACACCACATTGGTGCTATACTCATTCTATAGCACGTTGAAAAGGTAAATTACGAAAAAAACAACAAGAGATATGTTTATCATCAATGCACCAAAATATACAACAAAAAAATGAATGAGAATTTCATTTTTTCTAAATGTATGTGTTTATAAATGAAAACCCCATTCATTATTTCAATCTATTGCCAGAATTTAGAGGGAATATTTGTGCAAGAGAGATTAACTAACAAAGACTTTGAAGTGGGCGGATTGTTTGAAGATCCAAATTCAAAATGGATTACTATGGGTCACATACAAATCCGCATAGGAGAAATTTCAGATATATGATTTCATTCTATTAATCATCTTAATATTTCCCCTATTTGATTCAAGCAATTTTCAGTGCATTCCCAAACAAAAAAAATGGTTTCATAGTTATTTTTGTTATTGGAAACCCTGATTTCCTTACTATTTTTCTTACTTTCCCTTTCTATATTTCACAACGAGAATTTTTTTTAAGCAAAATATTTTTATAAGGTTTGTTTATTTATATATGGGGTGTTTCTTATCCTTTGCAATGGAACCACTCATTGCATTGGATCCCAAACTGGTCTGTCATTGTCATTTTTCTCTAAAAAAAATCCTTCATGGTTAGAGGTGCGCATTGTATAGATACAAAGCACTGGTGCACATTTTTATGTCAACAATACCGCTTATTTTAAATTAGTAATAATATTTAAAAAAAAACTTTTCACGGTTGGTGGTGCACATTGTACATAGATACTCACTGAGGCACATTGTTTGATAAAGAGCAACACTAAGTTTAAAATTGAAATAATACTTTTTTTATATGGAAACTTTCATGTCTTAAATTTCTTCACAGGTGATTGGTGCATAATAAACAATACTTAGGTACTGACGATTTTGTTAATTTATAAAGCTCTGAATGAATACAACAATTAGTAAAACATTTTCGATTTCACAATGACATTGTTATCATATACTAATGCGTATACATATGGTTGACACACCGGTGTGTGCAAAGTTTATCTACATTGGTATCTTATTTTGTAAAAAAATTACGTAATTTCTATATTTGATGATTCCTAGATTTTGTTTTTAGGGAAATTTTGAAAATTCCAAAGAACAAACAAGGGGAAAACAAAAACATGGGACATCCAAAACAGTGTAGAGGGAGATGGTAAAAGAAATGAACATAATTGCATCCAAGAGGAGCCATCCCAACAACAATGTGCATCAGATGTATGTAATCATTCATTTATTCTTTTATGTACATCAAATTTAATTATCATGTGAAATACAAATTTTCAATTGTTTTGTTGCAAAAAAGAAAAAAAATAGAACTCATTCAACACATAAGACATGACAATGATGAATAAAAGGGTTGATTGTAAACTTTGTGAGTATTTACATTTTCAATCATACTCAAGATTTCATGTTTGTTGTGATCTTTATATTTAAATAATTATTTTACACTTTTCCATGGATGTCTTCTAATAAGTGCTAACATAAAAAGAGGAGTGAACCCATGAATTGATAGACATTGGATTAATTATGGGTTGCGAGTATATGTTGAAGTATGAAGGTTTAATTTAACAATTAGAAAATAGCTTTGTTGTTTAACTTCTCTTGTTTATGACTAATTAAATATCAATAAACATTTATATTAATTATATCGGCTATGCTTTGTCATGGTGTATTAAACATGCAAGAAACAAAGTATGGAATGAAACCAACAGAAGAGATTCGGAGTGAAGGCATGAAGAATGTCTTCGAAAGAATGTGTATTGTTTATGAAAGACTCGTTGTTAAGGTATGTTTTTGTATTTACACAATCAAGTATATTCTATTATATATAAATGTAGATATAATTATTACACTTTATTTCTATGTTTGTATATGGAAGATAAAGAGGCGGAACATAAAAAACAAATCGATCAAGAAAAAATTAGGTTAAATAACCAAAGTACAATATCGCATACAACTGATGAATAAAAGAGGCATGCATGCATCTTGAGTGATGAAAATAGTTCAAATGGTGAATGAAAATAAATATAATTGAATGTTACTGCAAGTTGTATGTTTTGAAATATTTGTCTCTGAAAATTAGATATTTTCTTTAATGTTCTTAACATATTGTCCCAATTGCATGAGGACATGTTACCAATAAGTATAACAATTACATATTGGTTTCAATTTGATAATTGTTGGCCTTTGCATTGTCCCAATTTGTATGACAATGGATCTCTTATTCATATATAATAAAATGAGTTTCTTATTTTATGTCATTGTCGAATGTTGTAAAATGTTGTGTTGCTTATGTGGAAGATCTACTTTGTTACAAATAGCATAGGTGTAATTCGTTGGATAACACATTAATGTAATCATTATATCAAAATGCAATAACAAAAATATAAAATAATATTATTGTAAAAAATATTGATTTTCAAATGATTGGTTGAAAATTTGTAAAAAACGATTAATTTAAATATATATATATATATATATATATATATATATTAGTGTATTGTATTCTTATGAGCTCACTAAATTGTGCATGCCATAATATATAAATTTGAGTGTTTTGAGCAGTCATACAAATTGATTCCCATTAATTATACAAAATCATTGGTGCAAACTATTTAGAAAAAACACCATTACTTAAACAACCTAATGCGCAATTATATTTATCATTTCAAAATTTTACGGTGCCCGTGTTCACAATATGCATCAGGGATCTAAATATAATGTGCACACTGGTGCTATAATTATAATATATGCATTGGGGATCTAAATATAATGTACACATCGATGTTGTAAGTATAATATACGCAATGGTTCTTAGTAAAAATAATGGCATTGACATCTCACCTCGAATATCAAAATTTCACTACCCTTCGATGCACATGGTAATAAAAACACCGATACATATGAATTATACAAGCATTGGGGTTGTTGCCTCAGCTAGACATATTCTCTCTCCTACCGCTCCATAGACCCAGGGTTCGTATCTTTAAGGGTACCAACAAATCCTAAAACTATCGGCCCTTCCAGTAAACCAGAAGGCAACACAGTACACAGAGCGCACTGCGTAGTCTCACCCGAGATAGCTTTAAATGGGTGGTTGTAAGACTCAGGTGTTTACAACCTAGGATTGAGCATGAGATAGGGGATTTGTATTCTGGGCCATAAGTATGATTTGTATTACGAACTATTGTTATCCTCTTTTATATTTTAACCTCCGTGGTGTGTTTTCACTATATTCCCACAACAATTAACCAAGCAATACAATAACTCATTCATTCATTTCATACAACAACTAACTATTAAACATATGACAAATATATGCATGCATTTGTCACATTACACATGTATTATTGTGGTTCACCCCCTCCTGGGATATGTCCACAAAGAATTGGCTCTTGTCTCTCTTATTATGGCAGTTCTGCAATTCTCGCACCTCATGCTTACAACTCTCCTCAGATGGGTAAGATCTCTGTGAGGTGAACTAGATCGCACCAGGCTCCTCAGCCTGTGATCTAATCCTTGAGATCTACCTTTTCTCTTCCTCTTAGCTCACTTGCTTTACAAAAATAGTACATCTAATCAAAAACATTACATAGAAGAGATATCAACTCTACAACAGTAGTAAAGCTTAACCTTAGCAAACCTCTCTAAAATCTTCTATGATACCTTCATATCTATATTTATATCTATCAGGCTCTTCAACCATTTACATAAAAACATTACAAAAACCCTAACCCTACTGTCGTTAGGTCTTCCTTCTCCACATGCGTCCATTGCTTCCTTCTAGTTGTCGCCTCCTTCTTGCATGCGTGCATGTTGTGCTTCTTGCTAGTTGTCGCTTTCCTCCTACACGCTTTATTTCCCACGATTTCTCTTATAGTTGTCATTATTCTTGATGCATGCTTTCTTTCCCACTTTGTCCTGCTGCCAACAGGTCCCCAACACTGAAATGTGACTCATCCTGAGTCACCTAATCTTTTTGAGCTGCCTCGATCTCCTCGATGATCATCTGGAATTTTTCCTTCATCTCTACTACTTTTGTCAATGCCTGCATGGTCTTCTCCTTAATGGTGTCCATTACCTGAACTTCCACTTCATCCCTCAGTAGTCATGCGCATTCTACTTGTTTATGTGCCATCTATGTTCTATCTGCTTATACCTGTGTGAGTACTTTTGCTACCCGTTCCTGTAGTGGTTCTATTTGAGCCTGACGTTCCTATTTTTGTGTCTGCGTAGTGATAATTTCTTCCTGCATATTCTTCAACTCGTGCGTCCCCTTGATGCATTCTGGGATTGGTATAGGATTTTTCCTTTGTTTGAGTTCTTGGATCTCTGCATTGATCCTTTCCTCTTTCTTGTCCCAGCGTTGAACCTGTGGATCCTCCTCCAGTCTTTTCCAAAGTTGCGTTACTTTGTCGAGCAAGTCAGCTGCCATGCTAACCTACTTCTCCATCTTTGGTATTTTTGGTGTTGCTTCCTGCCTCCTTTTCTCCTTTACTATCGGTGGAATTGTTGGTGTTATCTATTCTCGGAGATCCTCGATCTCCTTCTGGTATCGAGCAATTTCCCGCGCAATTTGGTCGATCTTTTCTGTGGATGGGAGTTCATTTCCTTGCACAGTGTTTGAAGCTTTACCAAAAATTTCTCCCACTCTACGTTCCAATTCATTCTTGTGTTCCATCTCCTTCTGAGTTTCAGATTTGGCTTTCTCATTCTCTTTTTCCAACGCTTTCCGCTGCTTTGTTTCTTTCTATAGCTCGACTAAGTTTTTATGTGCCTAAGACTGTATTTCCTGGTTGACACTAACCTGCAATTTGTGAAGTGCTCTTGAGGGAATCTATTTCAGTACCAATTGGATGTGGTCCAAATCCTTCAGTGGTGTCTATCCCATTATTTCATCCATTCTTAGCATGCTCGGTTTTATGTGGACCATTGCATTTGTGTGTGGCATTGGGAGGGCTATGTCTCTTTCTTCAACCTCCACTCTTTCTCTATTTTGTGTTGTCGACGGCTCTATGCCTCTGCTACTACTTTCTCTCTAGGCCTCTCTGAGTGTCCTAAGGAGTTGTCTTATTTCTTCCATATCTTTTTGCAGATTATCCCTGTGATGCGTTGTGTGGTCGAATTCTTCTATTAGACAATCCTGGACCATTCTAGTGATCATTTCTCCATCGTCCTCTGTGACCGTATAGTTCAGTGACGCACATTGCGCATTTGATTTCTTGTGCGCGCCTGCAGCTTGTACAACCGGTATTTTAGTTCCCCCTTGCTCCTATGTGATGGGGTTTGGGGTTGTCTCCTACACTCCCTTATCTTGTTTTGGTTATTTGTTGGTCTCTTTCTACCCTTTCTAGGTTCCTGTCTTCTTTGACCCTTCATTTTCCTGAGTCGATTTGTTTTGGCTCGTCCTTGGTTTCTTGGGCACTGGGATTTGCAGAGGCTGTGTTTCCACCTACGTTGCTTCTCCTTCTGTGGGTTCTTTCAGTACTTCCTGGGGAATGGATGGGATCCTCCATTCATCAGGCCATTCGCTGATGACCATGTCTATATCACCTTCTGTGATGCAGTAGCACATTGGTAGCCATTTTTTATCTGGATACTTCCTTGGTTGTATCCACATGGCTTGACGTGTAGCCCAGAAGTTAGCAATGTCCCCATATCACGCGACAGCTTCTAGTGTTATTCTCCATGATTGGCTAATAGCTTCCTGCATGTCCCATAGGTATGCTTCAAAGATGATTCCATTGTCCCTCTTCTACCTGACCTGTGGCCCAGATCTCAGTACTAGGTATCTCGCTCCCGCTGACTGTGGTCTAGTAGCAAGAACTTCTTACTTTGGTTCCCGCCATCCCATGAAGGTTATGAGGGTGAGAAACCATGAGTAATGAAATTTTGTTTCTAGTTCCTATGCATCCTTGTAGTCCACTTTGAACAAGTTTAACAGATAAGGCACCCAACTCACGAAGGTGCCTTCTGCACTCTGAGATGAAACTACAATGACTCCTTCCGGTACTTCGTCTTTGCGGCATTTTATTAGCAACTTACAGGATAAGATTTTTGTGCCTAGTTGTGTTGTTGCATTGTTGATCTATTTGATTATAATGCTTCTTGTCCCCCTAGCAGTACCATATTTATTCTTCATTTCCTCGGCTAATGCTTTCTCCTTGGATTTATCATCCAAAATCAATGTAGGATCCATACCCCAACTGTGTAGTCTTGTTATCTATGGAATAATCTCAACTGTTATGGGGACAGGTTTTTCCAACCATATATCCCCTCCATGCTTAACTACTAATAGCTTCTTAATGCATGTTTTTGCATACTAGCCTCTGCCAAAGTGCAGAAGTTTCAGCAACCCTAAAATGCTGGTTCGGTCCAGTCCAACTGCCCACTAATGTGGCTAGCTGATTGTTTATCCAAGTTGGTTGACCACTATGTTCTTCACAAAAACCCTTGGTGCAAGTTCTGGGTACTTGGTGTCATTTGAGACGTCATGGTCGGAATACTTGAGCTTCCCAACATGACCTAGTAGCTGCGGCTCTACCTGTACTCCCTCTGGTATGCATGGTAGAACAATTTATGCTGCCAGTTTCTTGCGAGGTGAGCTCGGTATTAGAACTCTGTTTTCTTACTATGGTGGTTGGTACGAAGTTCTAGTAATTCCTAGTTGTTGCCCTATAAGCCATTCTAGCCAAGACAAGGTAGTTCCCATGGTCTCTTTTGTTGGTTGACCAAGGCTGGGTACCTATGACTCGTCTGGTTGTCCTTTTGATCCTTGATTCAGTATCGTGTTGTTACCTTCTATGGTTGGTTTAGTGCTTTCTGGTTGCACTTCCTATTGGGGTTTCACTTCCTCATTCTGAGGTTCTTGTGCCTCTGCTTGCGTGTCCTCTTTCAGTTCCTCTGGTTGTGGCTGTTGAATCTTCTCCAGTATTAGTGTAGAGTTTACCGGTGGTATCTCTAGGGATGGGATCTCATCGACATCGACGATCTTTAGTTGTCATTCATTTTCTTCCAGCGGTCGTCATGACCTAGTCTGAAATCTGGTCGGTCTGGTGGTCTGGCCTGGTTCAGCGGACTTCGATGGTGCCATAGTGGTGAGTGTCGAACATCTGCTGACTTTAGAAGAATGTGGTCTCACTCTGTTTATTTGAGATGCTATTTCTCTCTCTCTGCTCTCCTTTCGTGAATATACAAGTTGCTTTCGTGCTCGCATGTTGTATGGTCTTGTCATGAAGCTTATGGAGGATGCTTCCTCCATGATGTGATTAATGCACCATAATTGTGGGTTTAATGCATTGCGGCAGTTTCATACTTTCCATTACACTTCTCTTTCTGTTTCCATTTGGCGTGTTTAATGTGACATTCCATCAGTCCTTGATGTGCCTTAATTCCTCTTAGTGTTGTCCTATCATCCTTCTTTTTCTGACTTTCCGTTTCCCGCTCATTTTTCTTAGGCATGTAATAGTTTCTCTTGATTTTACTGCATTCATGTTTTGAGCGTCTTGTGACTTTTTCGTGGCTTTTCATTTTTATTTTTTTTTAACTGCGCAGTGGGTGGTTGATTGTCCTTGTACAACTTCAGTCGGCTCTCGTTGATCAATCCTCTAAGGTCTGCACCTTCTAAATCTCTTAATTGTATAGCTCCACCGTTTGTTATATATTTGACCTCGTATGGTCCTAACCAATGCATTCTCAGCTGTCCTGGGTGTTGAAACGATTTTCTATCATAGAGAAATACTAGATCTCCTTCTGTGAAAGTATTCTTCTTAATGTGTTGATCGTGCCATGCTTTGTCCCTAGATTTTTGCACTTGTTGATGGAATCCTTCCAATATTCGGTCTTCCTCCATTGCTAACAGCTAGTTCAGTCTTTTCTGTATTAGGGCGTGTTCTGTCATTTGTGTCATAGAAGCTACACGTAAGTTGGGTACTAAAAATTCTAATGGCACTACCGCTTCTTAGTCATAGATGAATTTGAATGGTGTGTGCCCTATCAAATTCTTACATGTCATCCTATATGCCCATAATATTGTTAGCACTTTGAGTTCCTAGTCATCTCTGTTGACGTTACAGATCTTTGTTAGTGTGTTCTCTAGAATTTTGTTGAAGGCTTCTACTGTGCCATTCACCTGTGGATGATACGGTGCTTCTCTGGTAGTGAACTTCAAATTCTTCGAGCATCACATGGATGGTGTTATTTATGAAATGCGTGCCTTGGTCACTCATCAAAACTCTTGGGCACCCAAACCTAGTAATTACTTGTTTGAATAAGAAGTGTGCAACAGTCTCTATGCTGTAGTCTTTTACTGGTGTGGCTTCCGCCCATCTTGTTAGGTATTCTATCGTGGTGATGATGTATCTTTCCCCTGTTATTTTGGTTGGTGGGTTAATGGGTCCCACAAAGTCTATTGCCCATTTATCAAATGCATGTAATGTCACTTACAGTCGTAATGACATCTCGCCCCTTCTGTTTGGTTTTCCTACCCTTTGAAAGACATCGCATCCCTGACAGTACTCTTTCGAAACTCTATGAATCATTGGCCACCATAATCCCACACAGAGTACCTTCTGCGTGGTAGATTTTCTTGCATAGTGTCCTCTTGCCAATACCTCGTGGGCTTCTTCTAAAATTCTTGGTCGTTCATGCTCTAACATGTACCTTCGTAAAATGCTATCTACGCCCATTTTATATAGATGTCCTATGATCAGTTGATATTTAGTTGCATGAACTACTAGGTTCTTCTTCTGTGTGGTGGTATAATCTTGTGGCGCGATACCTGTGCTCAAGTACTGGATGATCTCTGCGAAGTGGTCATCAACAATCTATACTAAGAATAACTATGCATCTGGAAAGTTATCTTCTAAGCTCATGGGTTCTTCTCCATGATGATAGGTGGTCAGGTCTTGCATTTAGTTTTCCTAGTTTGATGATTACTTCGAATTCAAATTATTGAAATAACAGTAACCATCGAAAAATTCTCCCCCCCAACACTAGCTTGTTGACTAGGTATTTTAGGGCTGAGTGATCTGTAAACATCTTAAAATGTTTTCCCAATAGGTAGTGTCTGAACTTTTGAAGTGCGTAAACCATAGCTAGGCCTTCTCTTTCCGTTGTGTTATAATTTTGTTCTGAATTGGATAGTTTTCTTCTTACGAATGTTATCAGGTGATCCAAGTCTCTTGCTCCTGGCTATAATAAGATAGCTCCAAGTGCTATCATTGATGCATCTACATGCACTTGGAATGTCTTTCCCCAGTATGGAAATACTAATATTGGTGCAGTGGCCATCTTTTCCTTCAGGGTATCCAGACCATGTTGACACACATCGTTCCATTGGTACTTTGTATCCTTCCTTAGCAATTTTTCCATTGGTTTTGTGATCTGCGCATATCCTTTGATAAATTTCCAATAGTATCTTATGTGTCCTAACATCGCTCGTAGCGGATAGACTATCTTTGGCGCTAGTAAATTAACGATGAATGTGATATTTGCCAGATCAACCAATAGCCCTTGTTTGCATACTATATGACCCAATAGTATCCCAAACGGTGTTCCAAATATACATTTCCTTATGTTTAGTGATATATGACATTGTCTGCATCGTTCTAGCATCAAGCATAAAAATTCCACATGGTTTTTCAACAGACTATATACTGTCCAGTCATCAAGATATACTTCGAGAAATTGATGGATGAATTCTTTAAATGTTGCGATAACCACTCTGAAGAATATTGTTGGTGCATTCTTCAGTCCAAATGGCATGACTTTATATTGGTAAGATCCCCATTTTGTCATGAATGTGGTCCTGTATCTATCCTCTTGTGCTATCTTAATATGATGGTAGCCTGAGAATCCATCAGTGAATGAGTAAGATTTGTGTCCCCCCACATTCTCTAGCACTTCATCTGTGAACGGTGTAGGGAATGGGTCGTGTAGGCATGCATCATTCAATTACCTCAAGTCGACACATATCATAATCCCTCTTCCTTGTTTCTTATCTTGTACAACCATCGAGATTATCCATTATGATTCCTCAACTGGTTCGATTATGCTAGCTTCAAGCATCCGATCAATCTCCTCTTTAACTTTATGTTTATATATGGGTTTCAGTCTATATGGTCACTATTTAATCAATCTTGCTTTGGGTCTGAGAGGTATCTTCATATCTACCAGTTCTCTTGCTATACCCTTCATCTCTGTAAACATTGTAGGAAATAAGTCCTTGTATTCGCACAACAACTCAGTAATTCTTTCTACTGTTGGTTGATCCTAGTAGTCTCCAATACTGGCCATTTTGGGATGTTCTATTGTTTCGATGTTAACTTTCTTTACCTTGATTGGTGCGGAAATAAATTCATATTCTATAGGTGGTCCCCTCACATCTCTTTCACCTTCCACTTATTCAATATGAATTTTTTGCGGATCATCTTCATCTGATGCTTCCTCCTGTACCTGGTAACATGACAGTAGTTCCTTGACTATCTGCTTATTTTGTTGCTGCTCTTAGGTAATAATTTTTATTTCCAGTTCTTCAATGAATATGACTCATTTGATCCGTTTCAGGGCTGCATATATGTTGGGGTTCTCATGTTCGAATGAGAAAGTGAAGGTAAAGCTATGTTGCAATGTCGGCCATGTTGTAGTTCCTTTGTGAAATTCCTGATCTGTATACCAGCTTACTGGTATGCCTTCTAAAGTGTGAATAAAATGGTGAGGCCATTCCTCTGGTGGTGTCAATATCCACAGCATTTAGCACTCCTCCAATTGTTTCGATGGTGTCCCTAGTCCTTCATATCTCTGATGTTTTTTTTTTTTTTGTTCTCCGCCAAACTTATGTGCAGTAACTGCTTACATCGGTACCAGTTTGTGATAGTCTCCTTGTGTGCACCCCACCATCTCATGGGTGTAGCCTTGAGTGATACATCTAGTACTAGTAGCCTCTGGTTCTCTAGTACTTTGTCTTCATATAGTGTCAAGAATGTTTCCAAATCATTTAGTCCATGGAAACTGGGTGGTTCTTTGATTTCTATGCCTATCCACCGTACTACGCAGTCTATTCTTGCACATCTTCTCGTGGATACTTCGTGTATTCTCTGCTGCCAGTTTTCTAACCCAGTGTTTGAATCTATTGTGCATGAAGTAATACTGTGCCAACTGAGTACCCCATCCACATTTGGGTTTACATAATCCTCCTCGCGCGCAGTTCTTCTATACAACTGGCTGATTTCCTCTAAGTCCAGGCAAGTGGGTTCTACGAACCTCTCCCCTTCTGATTGATCTAGTGGTTCTATGAACTTGTAATCTCTGGATTCAAATGTCATTTTCCTTGTCTTGAAATTAATTATGGTCTAGTTGTCAAACACCCAGTCCAGACTGAGTAGTGTCGGGTATGGTGTTGTGCCATCTACTATTTTGATGAATTCAAAATCTGCTTTAGTGCACACACCATCAAGATCTATTGTTACTCCTTTCAGTCTCCCTATTGGTAGGACCCTATGTTGGTTTACTAGTTTTAGTTGTACATTTGAATATCCCAATGTTGTCTCTCCCATGCATTGCCAGGTTTTCTTGGGTAGCACATTCACTTCGGATCCTATTTCGAGTATGATATCTCCCATATTGAATTTCCAATGTTAGCATTCAATCTAAATTCCCTACTTGTTCTTCTTCTTGTGTGTAGATGATTGAAAATTTTTGGTTCCAGCGTTTGTTTCATCTCATTGCTACATTTTTGTTACAGGTCAAAATTACTCACTTCAATAGTGTCGCAAGTGTTGTCATTACAAGTGTTGTAAGTGCCGCATCTTGTCCACAAGTGTCGCATATTTACCACAAGTTTCGCAAGTGTCACAAACATCATACTGCCATATTTCCTATGTCGTGCCTCTAACGACATCATAAGGACACTTAAGACACCTCAAAGTCTAGATTTGAAGAAGAGAAATCAGTTGACAAGGAGTACAAGCCTTTTGCCACTGGAAAAACCACTCAAAAATGGATTTTGGAGGGAAGCGCTCCCCTACCCACTGTTAGGGAGTGCCAACACTCCCTGGGCCTCTTTGAGGGAGTGTTCAAACACTTGGTGTACCCTTTTGGGGGAGCGCTACCTTTTCTAAATGGATTTTTGGTTTGTTGAGCTAAAATAGGGAAGAATACCCTCATTTTCTGAAGGTGGTTGGATTTGAACAGAAGGTCAAGGCATGATCTTAGGGAATATCCTCAACTCAAGGAGAATAATCCTCAACTTATCCCAAAGATCTCTCAAGTGGTTGGGCCTCTCCAAGGTTATATAAGGAGGCCTCCTCATGGTGAAAGGATATGTGGAGATTGAGAATTACACAAAACTTATGATCCCATAAGTGAGATGTCATCAAAGCAATCAGTGTAGATTACTTGAGAAAGGGGTTGGACAAGGAGAACTGGAAGAAGCTGATGCACCTTCATCAAAGGATTGTAAGTAATTTTACTTGTTCTTATCAATATATCAATGCTTGGCCTGTTTCTTTCAAACTGATGTTTTTTCCACATGAGTTTGTCTTTAGTAGATGGATCTATATTTGAGCTAATATTAGTAGAGTAGGAAGTCCATTGTATCTTTGTTTGTTCTATAGGACCTATCAGGGAGATTAGGATCGAAGCTCAGCCTGGACTTTGCAAGGACAAACATCGTTAATGAGGTACATATATTTCTTCTTCTCCTTCATATATTAGCTTGATTAGACCTAAAAGGATGTCAGTGTCCATGTTAAGAACTTTTCTATCTTGGCCTTAGGGGTCTAGAGACCAAGAGGTAATCTGCTTGTCTGGAGGAGGATTCACCTATAACAGAAATTGGCGACTCCACTGGGGAGGAGCTCTAATTTTTGTTTCCTTTCCTAGATCTTGTTTTGGCACTTTGCCCATTCATTTGACTTTATCCATACTATCATATTGTCTCTTTGATTCTTATATCTGATTGATTGGCTCTTTATTTCATCATATGCAATTCGATTGACTGAGTTTGCTTGACTTTTTAAGTTTCTGGGAATTTTTCTAAACTTTTGAAGCAGAGTGCTCCCCTGCCCTTGCTATTAGAGTGTTAACACTCCTTGTTGGTATTACACAGACCGTTGGATGCTCTAGTGCCCTTTACACTAGAGCGTTAACCCTTTTCTGTGAGAAATCCTCTAGGTTTTCATTCTCTGGGTTCAGTTTTTTGCTTTTGGCGCTTGCTTAGAGTCTCATACTCTCAGTACATCTTGGTATTGGCCTTCAACACCCTGTTTTCTAAGAATTGATCCTCTTTTGTTTGGAAATTTGACATTTTCTTTCCTCGCCTTGAAGTCACTCTTTGTCTTTGCTGATCTAGAGTTAACTTATTTTTTTCTTCTCATTTATCTGACTGAGTGGAAGCTTTTGTGAGGAAATCCAAAGGTCTATGAACCTTTCCATTTTATCTTTGAGGTCAATTTTCCAGCATTTCTCTTTTGTTTGAGGTTTTTGGTTCTTGTTTTCAAATTTGGTTATCTTTGTCTTTCTTGTTTATTCACGACGAGAGTGTATTTTTGTTTGTGTGAGGTTTGCTTCTGATTGTTTAATCATGAAGTCTGGTTGACATTAGAAGTTTTACATTTGATTATCATTCACATATAAGTAAAAGGACATATTTTAGTGATTGGTTTGGATATTAGAAGGCATTTCTGAATTTTTTTAGCATTACATTGGATTTGATGGAGAAACAATTGTATGAGGATGTTGCATCTCGGTGTTTTGTAATGAAAAGAACTTTTTCTCTTTCCCTTAAATAGGCATTCATCGAAAGACAAGACTTCTTATCATTTTCTTATGCATTTTTTGGGGAATTGAGTCATAATACCATCAGTTTCATTGTCATACACCTTTTGAGTAAATAACAACTACAAAATGAGCGCTAATTAAAAATTATCTAGAACATTTTTGTTTTTAGAATATTCCACCAAAATTAGACTAGGATTAGCACTTTGGATTAGGCTGTGAGTACAACTCTCCAATTTTTTTCAAAACAAACATTAGCATCTTGCGATAGGGAGAGAAAATCCAATTGTCGTATAGGCTTTTTGGGATCCCCCTCTCACACAGGGGTTATGCACGAGGTCGCATTCAGGAGAATTACGGAAATTATCCCTTCGTGGTTCAACTGTTTGTAGTGTTCAGATCATATATTGGGGGTCACTTGAGGGTATACCCATGATTATGTGTGGGAGTGTCTCGAGTTGATTTCAGACTTGTTATCCTGCCCATACATTCAGATCGGATTGTTGACTGTACCCCCCCATGGGTTGACTGTGATTTGGTGTCCATAGTTGCCATAATCTTTAGGTACTTACATGAGGTGATGGTGAAGGGAAGTCTCACTGTACCTGGAACAGACATTGGTCAAAATCACTCGGGCTCCTTGGAGGGTAAATCCACAATTACTGCATGGAAGCTTGCACCAAGGTGAAAGTCTGTTAAGAAGGTCACCATTGTAATTGTTCCACCATATCCTAGACCCTTCTTGACTTGATCATGCAATGTTGGATTTCATCACCAACTAGTACGATCATCGAGAGAATTTTTGTTTTCTTGGTTTTGACTCCTAGATTTTATTAGCGTATGTTGTTTCTTTTCGTTAGTTGGCCCTAGATTTTTAGCGTTTGTCGTTATTCTCCAAAATTGAGCCTATAGACGATAAAGGTCTTCGTTGATCGCATAGGATGCAAGGGTTGCCTCTGGAAGGCTACCAGCCCTTACCTCCTAACCCTCTGGATTACAACTACCATGGAGAGGTATAAAATCAATCTGACGTTGGGAGTGTTGTTTCTCCTCCGTTAGATAGTCAAGAAGGCGCTTTGGTTACAGTTGAGAATCCCACTCCTCACACTGCATCTATGACAGAAACCTCTCTCAAACCACTTTTTCTCTGTTTAGACTCCCTTGGGAACGTTATAGATGAAGAGGTCCCACAATTACCTGAGTGGCCATTTACCGAAACATATATGGGATCCACAGAACCAATCTTTGGTGATGAGTATAGGACTCTTGTTCGTCCTACACTACAGTGGATACAAATCCTAGACCTTCTCATTATGCATGGAGGACTTCATCGGGACGCGATCTCTATGAGCATTTTGAATCCATTCGACAACCCTTTCATCCTCATGACCCTCCTGTTGAAACAGGACCATTTGGTTAAACTATGAATCACCCCATCGATCAGGTCATTAACCCTACTGTTACGTCATCACAAGTCCATCATAATGTTGGACTCATCACCTCTACTCACTCCCAAAGAACTTTGATCCCTAATCCCACTTTTACCAACTTTCACTCTATAGTTCCACATGTTCTGCATGATCTTGCTGGGACATCTTTACACTAGAGAATGCAGACCCTTGCCAGCTAAATACAACTGACTGGAGGGAAATCACCATCTAGCGTATCTATCCCTCCTGGAATAATACCATCCTATGGTGGGCCTACCCCTCTCGGGGGACAGCCCCCTTTTCTTGTTCTTCCCAAAGGGAAACCTCCCTTTTCCAGTCATACCCCGATCGTTAATCCACTGCTGACAGGGAGGAAAACTCCGTTTGCTGGAAACCCTTCACAATCCTGGGGAGTATCTTCAGGAGGCACATTTACCCAACCCCACATTGGGGGGCACTCATATCATAACCCACAAGGAGGAGCATCAAATGTTGTTCCTTCTAGACCATCTTATGGACAACCTTATCTAGGCAGCATCACAAACACCACCTGGAGTTCTCAATCACAAAAACCTTATCCTTCCCAAGGGTTTAATGCTTATCCTCCCCCTAATGTGTATATGCCTTCACCTCCTCAAGGGAAACATGTTTATTTTCCTTATTGTTGTGGTGGGAAATCCCTCTATGGACTAGCAAATAGGGTTATATTATGCATGCAGATATGACCAAAAGAAACCTACTTTCTACCTTCGTCCCCAGACCTAATCCCCATTTATTTTCAGCAAATACATGGTTAGACCAACATACCTTGTTCTGGATGTTCGATGTCGATCCTTCTTCATTCTTGATCGTTTGTTAGCAGCTCTCCTCCCAAGGCTGGCCTGCATACAAAACAAGCAACAAACTACACATGCATTTTACCTACAGACTAATGGGTTAGAGATTCAAACATATATTTACTAAACTGTGAAGAACTCATATAGTGGGACGGGAAAAGAATTTCTTTATTATTAACTTTAATGAATCAACTTACAATGTTGAGACCGACCACTTCTCCATGAACCTAATCCTGGGCTCCTCTTCAAATGTCCTCCAACTTCTTTGCTTTGTATCTCTCTTTGCACAAGGATGGCTAAAGGGATGGGTCAATGGGAATGTGCAATTGGGTAGAGTTTCTTTACTCTTATTCTCCTCTTCCAAATGGGACCCCTAACCCTTCTTTTATAGGCTAGAAGAAGCTAGGTATTTGGACGAACCGTTGACCATGCATGGCTGGGAGTTTCAGTTAGCTCACCCAAAGCTGTGTGTTCCATCAAAAACTTTCCTTTTTTCATGACTTTGTAGGTACACGCGGGTTGTTTTGGGTCAGCTAGCGTGTACATGCGTGCAGTAAAGGAGTAGGGCATGTGGGCCCTTATAAAAGAGATTTTGGCAAAGAAGGGATCTGAGATGGCCTGATGCCAAGTAAGCATGTATGGTGCAAATTGGGGCTATAACAGATGCCCCCTAATGTGTGAGGTTAGAAGAGCATCTAATGGATGAAATACAGTACCAACCTTTACTGATGTGCCAAACAAGTGAGCCCAGGGACCAGGAACTAGGAGGCGCCATCTGCAAAATAACAAATGTCTCACCAAGGCAGGCATACCCATGCTCGAGATAAAATAGAATCATGGATACCAATCAAATACACTGTAGATCCATGTCAAATAACTATATAAAGTGTAGCCGTGAATAATACACAGCGGAGCTACATCTCGAAATCAAAAATATATACATATAGAGTATCCATATTCTAGAAGTTGATACGGCTTGATGGTTGGAGATGAGATCTTTAGAGCTTGAGCAACAACTTCAAAAAATTCAAAACTCAAGGTAGGAGTGTAATATGAGTGTACGACTTCACTACCCAAAGGTCTTCGATGGCTCGTCGGTCATGGACTAGATAATCTTGATGATCAGACTGAAGGCTTCATTGATTGAGAATAAGGACTTGATTAGACATTCAGAATGGTCGGGTATGAGGGTAAGAGACAAATTGCAGAGGGGCTGACTCAGGCTTGGTAGAAACTTCCCTTGGACAACAGCACGAAAAATGATGAGATTTAGGCAGTATGGCATTAATCATAAGTTTACAAAGCAGGAGGTAACGCAAACTCTCCATATGTTTGGAAGAATAACCAAACGGAGTAGGACACAACTCTATGTAGCGAGAATAGCTTCCTAAGGTTGTATTACATCCCATAGTTTGACGAACAAACGGACAGATGTGCTTTATCCAAGGGAGACTCATTATGCTACCAATAAAGAAAATACTTTTCCCTTCCTCTTTTTGGGGTACATTTGATTTTTTTGTCTTTTTCAATAATTTTGGAAAAAGAATAAAAGAATGTTACGTTACAAAGGAGAATCGAGTGTCGCAAACATACTAGTTCCAAGCGCACGGAACACAGGGATGTTCAGGGCAAAGAGACATATACAAGAAAAGGACACTCAGGAAAAATCCTCCATGGGCCAAAGGTGTCAAGACGCAGAGGTAAAATGCTACAGGGCTTGCGTATAAGGCATGCTTCAGATGGTTCATTTGAGAGCAACATGGAGACGGAATTAGGGCAAAGATGCAGGTATGCAAATGCAATTAATAAGACACACAATGGTAACATCCTTCGATGTAAGTTTAACGAGCCCAAAGAAGGTAAGCTCGGTGGTTTTTCATATTTAGAGAGTCTGAAAAAACATAAAAGGAGACTCCATTGGGGTACCTTTTTCGAAGATAGTCTAGTCGGTTCGAAAAAGGGGTAAACTAGCACCGATAAGACTTCTATTCAAAACCATTTTAACGAGTGTGATAAGGACAATATCACTCGGCCATTTTTTCATTTTTAAGGGGTTTGAAAAAATATTAACTATGGACTCCGTCAGGAATGTTCTTCTAGACTAGTTTAACGAGTGTGAGAGAATAAGGTCACTCGGCGATCTTTTCAATTTAAGGAAGTCTGAAAAGAGCTTAACTATGGACTCCAAGGGGGTTCCTTTTTCGTAAGTTTAGTCCCTCAGGCCCGAAAGAGGGATAAAATTACACCTGAGGGTACTCTTCTAGAGAACTGAAGTTCCATAGAGTATACCTTTGTTCGTATAGTTGACCATCCGAACCGAAAAAGGGGTAAACTACTGCCAGACAGACATGACTTCAAATTTCAGTTTAATGAGTGTGAAAGGCCACAAGATCGCTCGGCAATCTTTTCATGTTTAGAGGGTCTGAAAAGGGCTTAAAAGAAGACCCGTAGAGGTTACTTTTCTCAGTTAATCCGGACGAGATCGAAAAGCATAAATGCAGTCTCGCAGGATGTTTCTTTCAAATCTCAAAGAGAGCTTGAAAAAAAACAAAGTTAGCTCATGATTGACACTTTGTGGGTTGATATCGGGTATCTCCTCGGGGGAGCAGTATGCTCCAATGAAAACATTGTCTATGATGCCAGGGGTTCTGGAGAGATTTATAGGTACCGTTTCAGTGATAGTTGCCATATTACCCTCGACATAAATAGCACGAGTAGCCAAAGTATTGATAGGAAAAGACCTATCTCTAGTCATAGTCAAAGTAAATTCCCCTGCTTCAATTCTACTTAACTCTGGGAGGACGTATGATCTGTGATGAAGATCATCCCAGGGTTTGTCCGGACTAGTCATTGCTTCAATTACTACTTCGTCAGAGGGCAAGACTAAGTCTAGCGAATCAGTTTTAATGAAAGAACCTTGAGCCCAAATAGGCTTTAGAAGTGGATCGAACTCTTGTGCAGGAGTTGGATCTGGGTTGGCTGAAGCTTGCTGGACTAAAGAGTATGCTACTTTAGTTGCGAACAAGGGCATGGAAATGCCCGGGTGCCCTATCCCATCCATCGTGATCGATGGGGAAGGAAGCATCCATGGATCATCGAAGTAAGTCATGCGGAAAGACGAAACTTGAAAAATCTCAACCTTATGGTGATTGGATATAAAATTGATATCGCCTTGAGGGGGCGGGTAATCGAAGGTACCCATCAAATATGGGCACAAACAAACCCCTACGTTGACCATGCTTAGTTGATGATTATCAATCATCAGGACTGTGGATGCCCCCAATGAAGGGTCAGGTCTAGAGAAATACAATTGATCAATGGTCACAATCTAGCCCTCATGTGGAAACGACAAGACCCGAAAAACTGTAGCAGCCACTACTTTCATGGAATAATTCCAACTCCTCCCTAACAAGAGGTTATAGTCGAGGGGCACGTCGACTACTTCTACCTCGACACATATGGTCTTCCCTCCTAACTGCATGGGGAAAGAGGGAATGATACCATGTGGTCGGAATGAACGACCATCGAAAGCAGTGAGGAGAGTAGGTGATAGAGACAAAACGGGTTGGTCGATGGCCTTCCAACATGCCAATGACATAACGCATGTCAAGGCACCCTCATCAACCACTGTGTGGAAGATATTCCAAGTAAAAATTTTCGTGGGATAAGCCACTACTATCTAAAACGCTACATGGTAAGGCAAACGAGGTTTTAAGTTGGTTGTATCTAGCATGATTGTACCTAGATTACAAGTCTCGGTAGATCCTAAAGCGATTAACAAGGATTTCCTCTGGGAAGGGTAGCTTTGGAGGACCTCCAAAGCAGACATCGCACAAGGGGTTTGTGATAAATCTTCCACCACAGAGTAGTTCTGGGCGGCCCTTGCATTTGGGTTATGAGAAGCTTTTTTGAACGCATCTTTGGGGATGTGTGTCATTGTTTCACCCAATGTCTTCTCAATCTGTAGAGGAAGAGATGGGAGTTCGGCTTCTTTTCCCTTCTCAGAAGTGCTTAGTTTACTATAGTCATGCACTCTAGTTGATATAAAATCATCACCCCTCCCCATATATACGTTCATGGATGCGGGGTTGTTTGAAGACAGAGAGGGTTTTTGGCTTCCCCCTTCTATGCTTGCAGAGGCCTATGTTAGATTTTTCCCATTTTGGAATGGATTGGTTAACATAGCAGGCTGTTGTGGTGTCACAAACGTTTGGGCCTCTGCAAGCCAGGGACAAAGGTGGGTCAGGTGGTCCTCCGCGCACAGGTTGCATGGATACCTCACCTTCCATTTCTCAGTATTTCCCCCGCCAGCATCATCGGTGGGTTTCTTATCCCCCTTATCCTTCTTTCATTGTTTTTTCTTTCCTTCAGGCTGTTGGGTGGCCTTTGGATTAGTCGATTGCACTGTGTGTACATCCGACGTTTTGGTAGGGGGAGCAGCCAAAGCTATAGTTTGGCTGGCCATTGTGTGTTGTATAGACAATTGTTGCAACTGATTCGTTAGTTGCTCGGCGGGCTTTGTTTGTTCTGAACCAACAATACCATTGGCATGTGGTCCAGCTCTCTATCTAGTTTTATCAAGTATTGAGCGTGGTGCATCTGGCAAGATCTCGTATAATAAACTGGACTGAGAATAGATTAGCTCAAGTTGTTGAGCTCTCATGATGGTGTCTTCTTCGGAAAATACTCCCGACGTCGCGATGTCTTTGGACAACTGTGGGACCAAAGACTTAAGGAACCACTCGAGCAGGAATGTTGGTGGGACTGGTACCTTAATTAAACTCTTTCGGCATCTCCATTCTCAGATGTGATCAGAGATATGGTCCACTTTTGTCTGTGAAAAATTGGCTAGCAATTATGTGCCAGCGTCGTATCTCACAGGTAACTGGAAATGGTTAAGGAAAGCCATGGCCAATTCACCGAAGGAAGAGTATCTTGAGTGGTCGATCTCAATGTACCATTTCACGGCACTCCCAATGAGAGTACATTGAAACAATCGCAATTGTACGGAGTCGTCTTTCAATGAGTTAGATGAGCAACAAAGATGGAAGGTAGTCACATGATCTCCTAGATCTTTGTTAGGCTTGGCTTCAAACTTTGGGATGTCCGAAGGCAACTTCTTCGGCATAGGAGGCCAATGTGGATCATGACAGATAGGGTCATTCAACAACCTTGTCAATTCTGGAAAATGTAAAGTTGCTAGGAAAGGTAGTTTGGGTTGTTGGTGATAACCTGGGAAAAAGGGACCTAGAGTTTGACTGGCACCAGGTTGCCAGGAAAAGTTCAGCTGCTGACCCGGATTCTGGTAAAAACCATGGCCATGGCCAGCGTATGGATTTTGCGTGTGAGGAGACATCATTAGCTGATTTCCAAAATAGGACATAGATGATTGGGCATGCATTACATTCGAAGGACTTTGGGAAGGGTTGCCCAATGTCGGTCCCTTGGGGATAGGCATAGTACTTTGTCCGGGGTTCCATTGATTGTGGAATGAATTACCCTAGATCGGCATTTTGTACGAGGGAATGGATCCCTACCAATAATTCCAAGGCCCTGATGTGGAAGAAGTTCCTAGGTGTGCCCCCTGTGTAGGAATAGTACCCTGCATAGGAATAGATTGTCCGAAACTGGAATTTCCCCCAGTCAGGAAAAAAGATGACGAGAAGGCGTTGTTACCAAATGCACCTAACAAATAAAATGGTGTCAAACCTACCGGCATATTATGCGAAGGTGTTCCTTGACCCCCGGCTCCAAATAAACTATGGTGTGCAGGTGGCCCGGCGGATGGCTGGTCCGTGCCACCGAGTGAAGGGGACAAAGGAGGTATATGACCTCTCTCATAAGGGAAAGCATTAAAAGGAGTGGAAGTTCCCCCCATGTGGCCTTGCAGAGGAGCATTAGAGCTCCTTATCCCCAGACCTAAAGTCTGTGAAGTGGAGTAGGAAAGTACAGGACTTGTACCAGAACTAGGCATCCCATGTGAGAATGGAGGGCCTATCGCACTTGGTGTGAAGGGGTTGTGGCTGCCACCAGAGACAAGACCGGACCATTGTGTGATGTAGAGGCGATCGAGACCATGGTGGATTGGACCGTTGATAGTGGGTTAGGAGGTGGAAACTCTCCTGTGGTGACAACCATAGTGGGAA
>JASDQU010309514.1:47592-64136 GCA_032191745.1 Picea mariana
AAAAGTCCCTATAAGATAAGACAGGCAAACACTAAATTAATTGGAAGAACAGTTACAACAACCAACACTAGAGAAACTTACCGGTGCAAGTGCAAATTGAACACAGAAGCACCCTTCAGGTATACTCTACAAAGCATGGCCCAATGTCTGTCCTAGGTACCGTGGTATACCCCCTCAGTCACCTGTGTATGTCCCTAGAAACGATAGGCAAATAGGTTTCCAGTGCGTGAACAGTCACCAAGCGGGTACAGTCGAAAGTCGGGTAGACCACAATGAGCAGGGTATCGAGCCCAAAACCTATCAAGGGTATCAAGAGCAAGTGGTCTGCAAGACAACTGAGGACCTCGAATGGATTTGAGACCCACAAAGCTCCGTGGCAAATGCAATCGATGGAATCCCAAAACAAGCCCTCAATATGTGTTCTCCACTACGATTGGTCCATCTTTGGAGGGGTTATCTCCACTACCTTTCTGCACGCGACCTTGTGTTTATCCCCTGTGTTATAGGGGGGTCCCGGATAACTTTCATGATACTAGACTTGGACACTCCCTAACTCAGACTCCAATGTTTGATTTTAATGGCCTTGAAGAGTTTCCTCTCCAACCTAATCCAAGGCCCTAATCCTAAACTAATTGGTTGACCCTACAAACATAAAAGTCTAATGATTTTTAGATTTTAGCATTAATTTTATGGATTGTCTTATGTCAAAGGTTATGAAAGTGAAACTAGTGATGTTTGAGAGACAAAAGGAAAAAAGAAAAGAAAGATGGAAACAAAAAACTTCACTTAACGCGAATTTTAAACAACTTTTCAAATTTAAAACAGCAAACTCAAAACAGAATTTCACTCGACTACAAGCTACTTATGATCTAAGCAAATTGCAAAGAACTTATGAAAGAAAAGACTTTTCCCTAGTTACTAATGCAAAACAACACTTTTCAACCAAACAAGAAAATGAAAGATTTTTTTTATTATTTGAATGCTCACAAAGCAAAAAGGAAAAATATCAACAAGTCAAAAACCAAGAAAAAATTATGGCCTAATCACAGATCGCAAAGAATCACTTCAAGAAATCACACACTAGCAACTTAAAAAAGGACTCTCACACTTGTCTAAAAACCCTAAATCAAATCTTGATGAAAACTTTTAAATGAAAAAATAAAGCTATGGCTAAGATCAAACCTAAGCTATTGACTACTAAGACAGAAATTCAAGATCCTAAGAGGTATAACTCTTTTCAAGGGGAAGGATGACTGCCTCTCCTTCAACAAAAACTATCCTTCACAAGCACACAACTGACAGCTCAACAGCAAGCGTGTGCATGCGAGCTATGTAGAGCCAGAGGGCGTGTACACGCGTGATGGCCTTATACAGGTCGTGTGTATCTCTAAAACTCTGAAACAAAATAAAAATAAACAATCCAAACTAGGAAGAGACCATTGATATTGAGAACCAGGATCTCTTGAAGGCTTAGACACTTTCTTTAACACAAAAAAGAAAACAATGTAAGGAAAAAATTCATAAAACAAACCAATATGAGATGAACCCTAATCTATAGACTGCAAACAACCAAGACTAGAAAGAGTTCCAGAAAACCCCTCAAAATGACTGATTCTGACAGGGAAGAGGATGACTGCCTCAAAAATTTTCTGGAATCATACACGCTATGGTTACTTCTTCAGCTAGCGTTTACACGCGGGCTGTAAGAAAGTAGGGTGTGGGTGCATGCATGTAGACCTTATGTAGGCTGCGTGTACCTTTGTGGGTCTCGAAAAACAAATTACAGTCGAGCAAAGAAACAGAGATAGTTGGTATGGAAGACCAGAATCTCTGTCATCTCAGACTTTGCAAAAGCTTCAAAGAACAGGAAAGAAAACCAGTCTTTTTAAAAATAACCAAAAAATAAAATTTCGAGGAACCCTAAAGACCTCCTCAGTATGGTTGCTAATTCTGTTGTGGTGGGAAATCCCCCTACGGACTAGCAAATAGGGTTATATTATGCATGTAGATATGACCAAAAGAATCCTACTTTCTACCTTTGTCCCCATACCTAATCCCCATTTATTTTCAGCAAAGACATGGTTAGACCAACATACCTTGTTCCGGACGTTTGATGTCGATCCTTCTTCATGCTTGATCACTTGTTAGCAGCTCTCCTCCCAAGGCTGACCTGCATACAAAACAAGCAACAAACTACACATGCATTTTACCTACAGACTAATGGATTAGAGATTCAAACATATATTTCCTAAACTATGAAGAACTCATATAGTGGGATGGGAAACGAATTTCCTTATTATTAACTTTAATGAATCAACTTACAATGTCGAGACTGGCCACTACTCCCTGAACTTGATCCTGGGCTCCTCTTCAAATGTCCTCCAACTTATTTTCTTTGTATCTCTCTTTTCACAAGGATGGCTAAAGGGTTGGGACAATGGGAATGTGCAATTGGGTAGAGTTTCTTTACTCTTATTCTCCTATTCCAAATGGGACCCCTAACCCTTCTTTTATAGGCTAGAAGAACCTAGGTATTTGGACGAACCCTTGGCCATGCATGGCTGGGATTTTCAGTTAACTCACCCAAAGCTGTGTGTTCCGTCGGTAACTTTCCTTTTTTTGTGCTTTTGTAGGTACATGCGGGTTGTTTTGGGTCAGATAGCGTGTACACACATGTAGTAATGGAGTAGGGCGCATGGGCCCTTATAAAAGAGGTTTTTTAAAGAGTTGTTCAACAGTGCTTTGGCAAAGAAGGGATCTGAGATGGCCTAATGCCAGGTAAGCATGTATGGTGCAACTTAGGGTTATAACAGTTATGGGAAACCAACTCACCTAGCTTATAATGCTCAGAACCCACCAGGTTATGCAAATGTTTCTCAGCCATCATCGAATCCTCTTTATCCTGGTCAGAAACAACCATATGTAGGAGGATCTACTAGTTACAATTATCCACCTAACCCAATTTATGGTCCTACTGGTGTTCCTATGCCACACCAGTATCATCAGCAAGTTAACTGACACTTACCTTTCCTTGTGACTCTGGATCTCCCAGACTTGTCTCGGTTAACCAATGATCCTATTTTTCATTCACCAGTTTGTCCAATTATTCCAGCTAAACTTCCTTCTGATATTCCAAAATTTGACAGAAAACCTGGAGAAGATCCAAATAACCATGTGATGAATTTCCATTTATGGTGTTCCTCAAAATCCCTTATGGGTGATTCTATATGTTTGTGTATTTTCCAGCGAACACTTATAGGCTCTGCAGCAAAGTGGTATATCAAACTACCATGTGCTTCTTTTCATGATTTCAACTCCCTTGCCATGTCTTTCCTCACGCACTTTCAACTACCTATAATCTATGAGATGGGTACTGAACTCTTGACCTCCATTCGTCAAACTGACTTCGTGCATATCTCTGACCATATTCATAAGTGGAGATGACGACAGAGGATGATCAAAGCAATCATTCTTGACCAATTATTGGCGTAGTGATTTACTAAATCGCTTTTACCCCCGATCGCTCATGATGTCGCTATGGGTGGCATAGTCACCGAGGAAGAAACCATTGCTCGGGCTCAATACTTAGATTTGGTTTATTCACAATCTGGTACTTTGCATGAGTTTCTTCCAAATGTTGATCGAGCTAATGCCAATCCATCCAAGACATCATCCTCATCTCATGCGGACAGTGTTATCGGTTCCATCAAAACTAAATCTACTTCCCATTTGACCACACTCTCCTCTACCTCCCCCCAAACTTAGATCTCTAAGGTGAATGCAGTTCAATTTTCCCCTTCACAACAATCCAGAGGTAAAAAGAAGGCAAAAAATAAATCAAAAAATAATAATAATAATGAACAAACAAACAATCAGGCTCAAACACCTACTACCGAAAAGCAACCATAGTGGAAACTGAAATTCCTGTGTATCATTTGTGGTGACGATCACTACACTCGAGACTGTCCACATCGCAATGAAGTGGCCAAATGTTTACAGGAAAATTCACAACCCGTTGTTCTTACTCAGCCTCTTCCACAACAACAATCCATGGTTTCTCAAACCCCCTCTCCTGGGGGCATTTATATCCATCCTCATGATCAAGCATAGAAAAGTGCCCATATTTATATGTTTAATGGGATTAATTTGAACACTCACTCTAAGACATATGACACACTGGTTAGACCTGACAAAGGAAAAGTCACGAACGGTATCGATACTTTACCAGATCCATCACTATCCTCCGTTAGTCCTCCATCTATTAGTCCTCCATCTGGAACACTTCAGATTGAGAAACCTTTGTTCGGCTCTATATTACACCCTCCTAAGAGAACTATCCGTAAATCTACCTTTAATCCTAGTTCAAGTGCTGCCCAGAACTACAACATTGTTGAAGATTTGGCTCAAGCACCATGTGCTATGTCTGTGTTAGAAGTTCTACAGCACTGCCCCAGTCAATGTAGAATGCTCTTGTATGTTATTGGCACTGTTGATCCTGAGTCGTCCAACAATATCATGTTTAACTTGGATGATTATACATCTAGACTCTCCCACCAACTTGCTTTCCAAATTGATATTGTTGTTCACAATCAACAAATTCACCAAACCATCTTGGATGAGGGAGCCTCTACTTGTGTCATGTATTTAGCATGTTATAAAAGTTTAAAGTCACCCGCACTTAACAAATCCCCAATGATGTTACATGCATTCGATGGGTGAGTTTTTCATCCCCATGGGCTTTTACAGTCCCTACCTATCCAGTTGGGCGGCAAAATCGTCACTGTTGATCTCGAGGTGATCGATGCTCCCCTCGATTACAACTTATTACTTGGAAGAAGTTGGTTTTATGCTATGACTGTCATTTCCTCATCGGTGTTTTGATGTGTACAATTTCCTCATCAGGGAAAAATTGTCACTGTCGATCAGTTAGATTTCTATACACTCGATGCTCGCGCTCCTGCTACCAACAATATTCCATTCTTGGGAGATCACAAGATCACATATGAAAGCATTGGTGTTGGCTTGCTGAAAGATTCTAGCCTTATGGGTACCTTCCCTACACCACTTCCACCAACTACACATCATATTTCCACTGTCTATATGATTTCAACCACGGATTATCAATCTTTGGAATCATCTGACCCTTGGATTGTACCTAGTCCTTTGGAATTCGATGCACTAGGTGAAACCATGCCACTTAGTCTAGCCGAAACCTCATACGTTGCTACCCAATCTACCTCTCCCTCCTTAGATGACCAACATCTCTTGGCACCTGACAGTTACTCGATGCCATTGTGGTTAAATTCCTTGTCATCTGCAATCGACTACATTTCCCCAATTTTTCCCTCTGATGAATCTATTAGGGAAATGTTGAGCATTGATGAGCTACCTCAGGATGATAACCATCATCGATCCTATTTTCTTCCCCCTCGTGAATAAATTCAGGAAGATATACACTCTATCTTCCCTCCTAATGTTGATTTTTCGTTGTCTCCCATGACTTCAACTTTCGATGATTTGGATCTGGTAGTTGACATGGCGATCTCTTCGGTAGGGATATTGGAGCCTGATCTCCTTACCCTTGTTGCGGCCCTTGACATGTGTTCCTTCCAGAGTGATTTTATTCCATTCAGTGAAGATCTCTTGGAATCCATGATCGAGTTTAGTCCCTCGACATGGTGTCCTTCCAGAGCGTTATTCTCTTGGAATCCATGATCAAGGAGAGGTCACAAGCACAGTTTCTCTTCTCTGTGGCAAGCTTGTTAAAAAATGAAATAGAGGTCACGAGCATAGTTTCTCTTCTCTGTAGCAAGCCTGTAAAAAAATGAAACAGAGCTTATGATCATAGTTTCTCTTCCTTGTAGCAAGCTCGTTAAAAAATGAAACAAAAGCTTTGAGCATAGTTTTCCTCTCTGCAGCAAGCTCATAAAAAAATGAAACACAAATCTGGGGATTGAACCCGGAGCCCTGAGCATAGTTCTTTTCCTATGTTAAGCTCATTAAAAAATGAAACAGTCACCTCATATTTGAACCTTCTTTTCATCCACTTGTATCCTTTTTCTCCATCTAGTACAAAAATTGGTGACAACCTCAAAGTCGGTGAATGAATTGAAGCTTGGAGGGCATGTCTCCAGCCTTTGATGATCATTCTGGAGTTAATCCACTAGATTTCAAGCTGGGGGCATACCAATCTTAGTCTTTGTTCTTTCTCGTGCTCGAAAAAATATGAAAATGTAACCGAGTAGACTTTTATCACTTTTTCGAACTCGCATGGATATACAAAAAAGGAACCCCTTGGAGTCGTCTTTAATCTCTTTTCAGACTCTCTAAACATGAAAAGATTGTCGAGTGATCTTGCTTCATTTCCCACTCATTAAAAGGTTTGAAAGGGCGTCTTTTGAGTGGTATTTTATCTATTTTTCAGCCTCGCAAGACTAACATTACGAAAAAGGACAACACTGGAGTTGTCTTTAAGTTCTTTTCAGACTCTATAAACATGAAAAATCATCGAGTTTACCTTCTCTGGAATCGTTAAATGATCATACATTGAAGGGCCCATATTGGACCGAACCCTTACTTCTTCCAGTTCGTTAAATAAAGGAAGAAGAACTTACCAAAGGTGAGTTATATCGATCATGTGTTACCCTCCTCGAGCTTGTTAAATTAAAAAGACGTACTCATCTATCTGGATGGGGGGAAAATTGAAGGAAGCAAACCAAGAAGTTTTTTAGAACACTACCAGTAGCTCTTACGGTCTCCCTTGAACACGACACTTTGTCTTTGCACACATTTTAATCTGCGGAACCTCTGCACTAAGCCAATCCTCTGAGTTTATTTTACTCCTTTGGGTCACCTGATGAAAGTCACAGCATCCACTGCATCATCAAGTTTTGGTCCATGTCACGTTTTTGCTATTCTGCCTCAGTGTTCAAGGGAAGTGTCTTCCTCGAGATTCAACCATCACAAATAACCTGTTTCAATACCTATGTCAGTCCATGTTCATTTGATCTACCAATTACATCTCAGTGTTAGATTCATGTCATTAATAGAGGATACATCAAGGCCCTCCTTTGACGAGTCTATTCCTGTCGACTTCAACACATTATCTAGGAACTAGACTTAGAAACTAGTTAGTACCTTGGGACCTACATGCCTCAATGGTAGGCCTCCTCATGTCCGACAGTGGTTTTACATCATTGACCTATGATCGGATTATTCCACAAATTTTCGACTTCATCTCATCTATTCACATTCATCGAAACGTACTAGAGTACCTTAGGAATCATTGACATCAATGGTGATCTCCCTCGCGCTTGTTAACGGTTTACATCATTGATCGGTAATCAAGTGGTTTCTTCCTTGTTCGACATCAGGACATCTATTCACATGGTTAGATTCGTACTATAACGGGATTGGTAAGAAGACCCTGGGTTGAGTTATCACTCTTATATATACTTTGCCCAGGTTGCGAAGGAGTTATTTTGAACTATGACACATATATTGTTACATAGTTCCACTTTGTATTGGTCGTGGCTATGTCTTATCATCTCGTAGATCCACTGTGTATTATTCGTGGCTACGATCAGTTCATGTCATAGGAGTATAGATCCACATTGTATCTTCAGTTGCTATACCTTTTATCAATATAATTATGGATCCGCCGTGTATTTTATGGCGGCCATACCTGAAATTTTTTTATCACTCAAGCATAGGTGTGCCTGCCTTGGGTTTGAAATAGGTCATAATATTTGTTTGTGGTTGTGTGTAGCTTCTACCAGGTTCTCTACATCCATACCCTTGCTTGAAAAAAGTCTATAAAGTACTTCAGTCATCATCGTCTTTTGACTTCGTACTTTGGGGGGAAATCTTGTACACATCAAAATTACTCACTTCAATAGTGTCACAAGTGTCATCATTACAAGTGTTGTAAGTGTCACATCTTGTCCGCAAGTGTCGCATCTTGACCACAAGTGTCGCAAGTGTCACAAACATCATACTGCCATCTTTCCTATGTCATGCCTCTAAGGACATCAGAAGGACACTTAAGACACCTCAAAGGCTAGTTTTGAAGAAGAGAAATCAGTTGACAAGGAGTACAAGCCTTTTGCAACTGGAAAAGCCACTCAAAAATGGATTTTGGAGGGTAGGCCTCTTTGGGGGATCATTCAAATGCTCTGTGTACCCTTTTGGGGGAGCGCTACCTTTTCTAAATGGATTTTTGGTTTGTTGAGCTAAAAAAGGGAAGAATCCCCTCATTTTCTGAAGGTGGTTGGATTCGAATAGAATTTCAAAGCATGATCTTAGGAAAGATCATCAACTGAACGAGAATAATGCTCAACTTATCCCAAATATCTCTTAAGTGGTTGGGCCTCTCCAAGGTTATATAAGGAGGCCTCCTCATGGTGAAAGGATATGTGGAGATTGAGAAATACACCAAACTTATGATCCCATAAGTGAGATGTCATCAAAGCAATTAGTGTAGATTACTTGAGCAAGGGGTTGGAAAAGGAGAACTGGAAGAAGCCGATGCACCTTCATCAAAGTATTGTAAGTACTTTTACTTGTTCTTATCAATATATCAATGCTTGGCTTGTTTCTTTCAAACTGATGTTTTTTCCACATGAGTTTGTCTTCAGTAGATGGATCTATATTTGAGTTAATCTCAGTAGAGTAGGAAGTCCATTGTATATTTTTTTGTTCTACACGACCTATCAGGGAGCTCAGGATCAAAGCTCAACCTAGACTTTGCAAGGACAAACGTTGTTAATGAGGTACATATCTTTCTTCTTATCCTTCGTATATTAGCTTGATTAAACCTAAAACGATGCCAGTTTCCATGTTAAGAACTTTTTTGTCTTGGCCTTAGGAGTCTAGAGACCAAGAGAGAATCTTCTTGTCTGTAGGAGGATTCACCTATAACAATTTCTCTAGGATGTTTTGCAATATTTTCATAGATGAAGGATCACTTAACATTTTGATGCATGACTGCAAAAAGTCTTTCATAGTACTTACTTGTCCCTCGAGTGGCATTCCTTTGGCATGATCCAATTATGGTGGCATTTCGTATTCTGGGGTTTCATGGGCTGGTTGTGTAGTGGAAGTCGACGTTGTGTCCCTCTTCTAAAATTCTTGTCTAGCTTCCTTAAAAGTCTCCTTTTCTTTGGGTGTGTCGAACTACTTCCTTGGTTCGGTTTTGTTCTTTACCCATTGATTCTATGTGGGTTCTTGTCGAACTATGTCATTTCCTGTCTTTGTTCCTCCACAGGTTACTATGTTGATGTTTCGTCCATCCTCCCTTGCTTTGGCTGAAATCCATTGAACATTCTGGTTGTTTTGGTTCCTTTTTTCCTGGATCTTTACTAATAGTGTCGAGCATTCTTCTGTATCGTGATCTAATGCACGAAAATACATACAGGTTGTTGGCAGCAGCGGACATTCCCATGCATAATGTCCCGGTTGTTGACAGTTGTGACATCTGACTGGTCCTCTGCCATGTCTGAATCCTCCTCTGGTTCGTCCTCCTCCTCAATAGCCTGCTCAGTCCCCTCTCGGCACGTTATATGGTGGTGCCTAATTATACTATGCGGTATTATACTGGGGTTGTGTCGAGTTGTACTGTGGTTTTGCATTGTTGTATGGTTGATGCATAGTGGTGTATTGCTGATGCGCAACGTTGTATGGAGATGGGGCTTGATTGAACTGTGGTGTTTCTTTCCCAGCCATCATTTTGGCCTATACTCTGTATGCGTATGATGTTCTTTCCTGCATCAACTCTGTTATCACTCTGTAGATTTTGTCTGAATGAATAGACAAATGACAGAGGCAATTGTTTTAACCAGCTTTAGAGCTGAAGCACTAGCCTACTCAACTCAGAGAGGGCTCTCTCATGTCACTTGATGTTTCTTTGGAAATTGGTGGCTATATTCGGTTTGTTTTGGGGGTTTAATAAAGTTGATGACAAAGAAGGGGAGGAACACTGTGGGCTATGGAGTCAAAATTCTGAAATAAATGAAAACAATGATCAACGGGTAGAACTCTCTAGAGGATAAAGGCTAAATGAGGCAATGAATCTGAGTTGTGAATTGAGATTTTCAGAGTGTAAGAGGAAAGGGGAAAAACAAGTAACTGCATCAGAGCATTAATAAAATGAATTCTGGATTAGTTAAGAAGACAATTACACAGTTTAAATTGCTTAAGCCAAGAGAATCATAAGATGAATTATGGGCCTTTAACTCTCCAATTTAAACAGAAGAAAATGAAAATGGAATTAAATAACATGGGAAATACAAACAATGAAGGAGGACAAAACTCATATCATATCCATTAGAATCTTTTCATAAACAGTTCAAAATGATTTTTCATATGTATTCAATTCAGTCCCAGAAAAATTACAATAGAGTCTAGAACCACAAGAATCGTTTCCTTGCACTTTTGCCTGCCATTAATACACTCAGAACCTCTAACACTTATACAATTCGAGTTCTTTCAGTGTGCAACCAGTTACAATAACTGAAATGAAACGTTTCATCTTCTACAATGATTACAAATGACAGTTTTCAGAAAAAAAAAACATTTCATGATCCCTGCAGATTCCTCTGACACTCCAGCTCCTTCCTCTGCCACGTTCTCTTTGAAATTTCACTCATAATATTTCAAATATAATTGCATTTATTCATATTCTCATTAAACATTTGCGAATAATATATTTGAAATAAAAATAATTCCCAAATATTTGTCTATCCTGTAGAATTAAATTTCCATAATTTAATTCATGCCCGTGGTTTTTTAAGACCATGTCTTGTTTTCTCAATTCACCATTTCATTGTAAAAACATTTACTTCACCATTTCCCTGTGAAAAACATTTACTATGTAATGTTTTTCCAATTTACCGTTTCACTATGGAAAAACATTTACTATGTAATGTTTTTCCAATTTACCGTCTTTGGCAAAATACCTTTTATCTTCTTCTTTTACTTCTGTAAAATCTTTGGATAAAAATTATCCAAGTTTTCGTTCACCTGCATCTTCCATTTAATTATTTTCCATGGAAATAAACATTAGTCTCCTTGATTTGTAAAATTTAAATCTTACCTCTGTTAAACCTTTTCACCGTGAGGAGGAATCTCATTTATTAGGAATTCCATAATTGTTGTTGAAATGCACTCCTGGAAAAATGCCGCACATAAAACATATGATAAATGGTTCATTTATTACATTGGGCTTGGGTTGGAGTGGTTTAATCCAAACTTATTTTACCTCCAATGTGCTCCACATAAAAACATGTGTCCACCAAATAAACCATGGTAGTTTTCCTCGACCCGCCTTCACATAATTAACCTCCTCGTTAGTTTAATCCCCGATATGTATGTGCACCCTCCATCCAACCTTTGAATTTTCTACATTATAAATTGAGATTCGTGCCCATGATTTGACTTGATTCCATAAATTAAATATTGGATTAAATATTAATATAAATATAAAAATATTTATATTAATAATAAAAAAAGCCTTTTTTCTATTTTTGAAGGACTTTGGGCATATGAGGCTTAACACATGACTTTGTGGATAGGATAAGGGTGCTTAAGAAAAGGATTATTTTTTATTTTCAACGGAAATATGAAAATAAGGGTAAAAATGAATGAAGTGATGGAACTAAGGGAATTAGATAAGAATTAAGGCTAGGTATAAGCTTGGGATATTTGCCAACTTTTGACTCGTGGAGTACATGATTTTTTTGGGTGATCCATTGGGTGAAGGATTTAGGTGATGGGAGCTTGATGGAGCTGGTGAAAAAGTTATAAAATCTAAGTGGAAAAATAACACAAGGACAAGATGCATTGGGAAAAAATTAATGCAAATTAGCAGGTGATCTATGGTCCACTGAGCCTCATCAACTTTTGATATCAAGGGTTGGAAAAAATGGTTTTAGGTAGACCGCTTTTTTCCCCAATGTGCCTCTGAGGGCGCCACGCATCCATGAATGAAACCACGACAGTTTTCCCCAGCCCGCCTTCGAATAATTATCCTCCGTGCTTCTTCATTGCCCGATATGTGCCTTAGTCATTGATCTGGGCTGCTTCAAAATCTACGGTCTGTCGGGTTCTACCTTTCACACCTTCGCTATATTTTTCCACATGCCACCATATGTGACCTTATTCTCCAAACTATCACGCTTCCACAACGATGTAGCTCTTTGCTAAATTTATGAGACTTGGATCCTGTCTGAAAATTGTTATGGTGATAAAATAGGCTCCAAGTGGGGATGTTATCCTCCATGTGAGGTAGAAAAGAGCTCGTAGACTTGGTGCCTGATCCATTGGGCTGATCCCAAAACATGTGTGTGTACCCTACTCCTATCATGTCACTAGTGTCTGCTGAAAACCAAACTCTACACACTGCTCTCAACTGGATACTGAACACTGAATACACCACTAAAATTTGACTGTAAAAACTACTGGAAATCCAAAATGGAAAATGCTTGACCAACAATCTTATTTGCATACTCCTATCTACTCTAAAACTGATGAAATGAATACTCAATCAAGTGAATCTAAAGTGCCAATGCAACCAATCAAGCAATTGGCTTCCCGATTTTTCTCCAATCACATCTTTCTTAAGAAGGCAGACAAATGTAAAAGATGGCAGCTGAAAACACAAGTTGAATCCAAAACCTGAACTTATGAATGAAACAAACTCCTCTTTCACTGAAGACTATAATAGGATGGCCACAAGATCTTGAAAACCATGAAAAAACATTTCTTCTTGATGAGCAAAAACAAAAAGAGAATCCTCTTTCATAAGTATTTGTTTCTCTTGCTTTATTTCTTCAGTTCTTAGAACAGTTTCAAATGAAATGGCAGTAATAGGTTTGTCTACTCTTCCATGCATATCAACAAAAACATTCATACATTCTTGCACATCTTCAAATATGAAAGCCGTATTATGTGCATCAAGGCTATCCTCTTGTTCATCAAACAATTTTGATTTCGTTTCATTAAACTTCTGGAAATTTGTTTGAGGGCTGCCATTTTGACTTTCAAATGAATTAATAGAAATAATTTCCTGCTCATAATATTCTTGCAAATGTGAAAATCTAACATCATGCACTATTTCACAGTCTCGAGTTCCCATGGATGCACTTTCAAAAACATGGTTTTCAAATGAATCAAATAAAACCACTTCCTCTTCATTATCTTTTTGTATTTCTGATTGAAAAATGGCATATGTTGTTTTGTTGCTTTCCTGAAAATCTATGTCATTTGTTTGTTCATTGCTTGAAGTTTCCATAGATGCGGTTTCAGAATCCTCATCCATGTCTAGGAAACTTAGAATTTGAACAACCACATCATTCATAGGGGAAGAAAGACAAATTTGAAACACTTTGTCTTGCTAGATATCTTCATCAAGTTTAGGAGAAGGAAAATGACTTTCAGCAACAATTTCTTGATCAGCTTCATCTTCAACCAAAGGAGGGGCTACTATTTTTTGTTGGGCTAAATATTCATAAATGGATTCTATGTTTTCATCATTCATACACTCTTGATTTCCAAAAGCATTTTCAAGGTACTTAATGAAATGTTCACAAAATTCACAACAATCTTCAAACACCGAGGATGAAGAATTAGATTCTCCATAATGCTTAGAGAATGTTATATGGAAATATTTAAGAGAGTATACGCTGCCTAGTTTTAAACCTTCATACCATAATATTTCTCTCCCCTCTAAAGGAGCCATAAACATTTTCATCAAACAATCCTCATGAAATTCAACCCCCGACTTACATATGTGCATGTGGAATCTAATCAATTGCAAGGCAGCATCATTTCCTTTCCCAACTTCGAATTTAGGCAAATATCTTTGCCAATTTATGTGAGGAATATGATTTGGAAAGCCAGGAATATGAGATCGATTCATTGGAGCATACCTTGCATATATTGAACTCATCTTCAGACAATGGAGTCGCCAATGATGTTTTGGAAGCTAGATTTTGCATTGAAAGTGGAGTCGCCAGTGCAAATTCAAATTTTTGGACTCTTCTACCAGTGGAATCACCTTCAAACTGATTTTGTGATGTGTGGAGTTGCCAAAGTAGGAATACAACCAATATGTGCCTAAGTGTCTGTTTCTCTCAAACCTTAGAACTCAACCATTTCGTTCTTCCCAGGGAAAAAATTTCAATTTCGTCCATGACAACAGCACCAGAATGTTAGCAGTCTGTAAATTCTTGTAATGTCCCCACTTTGGGACATCATCATAGTGCAGAGGGTTATGATTACCAGAGTAGCCAGATGGAGGTTATAGCAAGTACAGGGGTTATTGAGAGGCATTGTGGGGTCCATCTTTCATTTCTCATCATATTCCATCATTATGAGTCATTCCGCATAGGTTGGCTTTAGTTTCGTTGCATTCTGATGATTTCCATGATTTTGACTATTTTGAGCTATAAGTCAATGGAATTCACTGAAGAGGTCATTTTGGGCACATTACTTGGAGGAACCTCTCAGTGTAATAGCTCATTGGAATCGGGAGGAGCAACACTATAGGATGGGATGGCTAGAAGTGACGTTCAGTGGCCAGGGAAGCCACAAGGAGAGATAAGGAGCTTTTTAAAGGTAAAAAGGTTGATTAATTAATTAAAGTGATTTAATTAATTAATTAAATATTAATAAAATGAAAGTCACTTTGGGGGGATAAGCTGAGCCAAAAGTATAAAGGAAAGGTAAGGGCCTCTTCCCATTCATTCATGTATGTTTATCTTTTGATATCTGGCTTTTAGCTAGTGAGCCCAGCATTGGGGGTTTTGAGGGTTATGACGTAAAAAACCTTAGAGGACGATTCAGTGGTGAAATATTCCACCTAGCTTGTCCCAAGCTTGATCTCGGAGATGCAATACTCTCCCACACCATTCTAGTTTCAGATCTACTCAGTTGCAAGAGGATTCCACATCAGTTGCTTGTGCAGATAGAGAGAGGGTGCACCAGTTGGGGGTTTCCAGTGAGGGGGGCGCACCATTCATTGAGGAAGGATTCGTCCTAGCTGAGGAGAAGGGATTTCGGGAATTCTAGGTATCAGGTTTCCTTTGCAGGTGTCTTGGCATCATTCTTGGTGGTTTTCCGGAGTCTTTCAGTGGAGGATCAATTTGTATTGAGAGTGGGTCGTTTTCCCAAGAGGAGGGCGCACCATTATTTGGAGGGTAGCTAAATCTAAGGATCTAGCCGGTATTTTGAGGATTTGAGCACTTGGGTTCTCATTGCAACATCCTGATCTATCATTATGGAGAGTTTCAAAACATTTGGAGGCCTCCTTCAGCAGGGCTGAATTTTCTAGGGCTTCAGTCATCTAGTGGGGTGCACCATTCAGTGGAGGAGTTCAGATCTACAGAGATTGAGAGGGATATTGGAGATTCGGTCACCTGGGTTGTTCTTACCATCACCCCATCTACTGTTTGGCATCTTTGTGGAGGTGATTGGACATCTTTGGCACCAAGGTCTAATTGTTGAGGAGATTTAGTTATCCAGCAGAGCGTGGCATCTTCCAGCAGTGAGGGGTTTGGCACTTGGCATTGGTCTTCATCTCTTATCCATCCTTTAGAGTCTTATTTTGTATTGTCGGGAGCATTTTGTAGTAGCTCATACTTGTTATCTATTGTCTATCATCTTGGCCATCTGTGAGCATTCCAGATCGACATCTCCATTGTAGCAGGTTCTTCTATTTTATGAATAAAGAAGATTTGTGATGTTTTGGCTTGTCTATCATATTGCATATGGTTGAGGTATGTTTCATGATTGTCTATTATTGTTATTTTCTGCATACACACATATAAACACAAGTAAACAAATAGATCAGCAAACTGTTTGACGAAATACCACAACCAGAAAAGTTTTAAAAATACACCAAAATAGTGATGATCCTTGCATAATGGCTTGGGATCATTACAATTCCGTCCGGATGAATAAACAAACAACAGGGGTAATTGTTTCAACCAGCTTTAGAGTTAAGGCACTAGCCTGCTCAACTCAGAGAGGGCTCTCTCGTGTCACTTGATGTTTCTTTGGAAATCGGTGGCTAGATTCAGTTTGTTTTGTGGGTTTAATAAAGTTGTTGGCAAAGAAGGGGAGGAACACTGTGGGCTATGGAGTAAAAATTATGAAAATGAATGAAAACAATGATCAACAAGTAGAACTCTCCAGAGGATAAAGGCTAAATGAGGCAATGAATCTAAGTTGTGAATTGAGATTTGCATAGTGCAAGAGTAAATGGGAAAAACAAGTAACTACATCAGAGCATTAATAAAATGAATTCTGAATTAGTTAAGAAGACAATTACATAGTTTAAATTGCTTAAGCCAAGAGCATCATAAGATGAATTATGTGTTGGATCATGTTGTCATTGATGCCAATGGTTTGATTGATTGATGTCATTTATTGATGTCAAGTGATTGATTGATGTCAAAGGATTGATTGATTGATGATTGATGTAATATAATATGTATTGTCCTTGATGAGAATGCATAGATGAAGATGGATCAATGAGTTGTCATTGA
>JASDQU010309515.1:64162-93547 GCA_032191745.1 Picea mariana
CGTCAGAAATCTCAATCCACTTTCCAAACAGGAAAGCATGTGTCCAAGATGGACTATTTTTCAATCTTTGAAAGTGAATGTCTTCAATAATATTTTCAGTGCTCCCTCCCAACTTGGGATTCATCTCTTCCTTTTTCAATAAGGAAGTCGTTTCCACAAGCTCCAACTTGAGTATGCAAACTCTTTCATCTTAGATAGAAGCTTTACTAAAATGTCTGCTTATTTGCTCATATGTGGAGATATGTGTTGGAGAACCACTTTCTCCTTTCTGGACTTCATCACAGATAATTTAATTCTTGATTTCAAATGTATTTTAATCTAGAACACTGTGAAGGCTTTATGTAGCTCTGAACAATAGAGTATATCATTGTTGGAAAAAATGGAACATATCCATGTGGCACTTCTTCTGTCATCATGAGATCTGATCTACTGAGTAATCATCTCGATGTTATAGGAAATCTTCACCACGCTTCTGCTGTGAACTGGAGGTTCTCCACCAAGTTATCTTCTTCTATCTACATACAAGGGTCTCTTTCTGGTATGCCTCAAAGTCTTGAGATTTCTCTTCATACGCTCTTTATTCAATTTCTCTGGAGAACATTCTTTGCATTCATATGATGTAGAATTCCAACTCATGGATGTTGCGGATGATATAATGACTCATGTAGAGATAAGTCTGGTTTACTGGTACAAGTAATCATCATAGTCTTCTCCCTCCATCTAGGAGAACCTCTAGTTTTTGGATCTTGCAATGCTTTCATTCATAAGTCTTCCATACACTGTTCTTCATCACGACTTTCAGTTCCTATGCTTGATTGATTTTATTGAGTTTATATCAGGCTGACAATCTTGTGATTCTTGATACAATGACTGGTTGTTCCGGCTTCTCTTTCTTTCTTGGAACTTCATGTGTTTCTTTAGTTCTCGGGTCCATGTAGTTTCTTATAGATTCCATGCCCTAAGGATTCCATCATAGGATCACGGATGTGGATGAACAACCAGGGATACTTTAAGGCTTCTCTTTGAAGGATATGTACTGTCTTTCATGGCTGCTATCATGGATATATACTTCATCATCTTCAATGGATCATAGGATTAACTCCCTCCTAATCCTTGCTTCATGTATGAGTGCATATAAACGACTCCCTCCGTCTAACAGAGTCCACGCTTTCATCTGCATCCTTACTATCTTCTGCAATATATAATTGGCTCTCTTGTCTAACAGAGTCCACGCTTCCATCTTGTTGTCTTCTACAAAACATCACAAGTCTTTTTCCAATTTCCTCTCGATTGTTGACTTCTTTCTGTCTTTGCTTCTTCTAAGTCTCTTCATGATTGATTCGACTTATCTTGCAATAGCTTCCACATGATTTGTATTTCATCCTTTCATGTGTATTATCTAATGATATCCATTCTTATCTTTTTTTTCTTCCATAGGTATAGTTCTTCTTGGAACACATTATCTTCCAGGAGATAGATATATAGGATATGTACAGAGACGATGCAAACAAGATATGTACAAGAAATAAGAAGAGTTTTGTTACCTTTAGAAGANAAGAAGTCTCTTCCATCCTGGTTAGTCTTCTTTGTAGGTTCCTTTTCTTCGGCAACTAATGCTTCATGTTTCTCCTTCCTTTTCTTTAGCTCGGGACAATGATTCTTGTAGTGACCATACTTTCAACAGTTGAAGCATTGTACTTATGAATTGTCTTTTTCTTGATTTGGTTTCCTCCTTGAACCAAACTTCCTTTTGTTTTTGAAGTTCTTGAATCTTGCTGTGAAGGTTTGATCATCGTACTTCTTTTGGGGTTTCTCTTTTGCACTGATCCTTGATTCTTCTTGAGCAAAAAAAGTCCAAAGTTCTTCAAATGTCAGATACTCCTTTCTTGTGTTCATGCTTGCGGCAAATGAATCCCATGTCTTGGGAAGACCATTGAGTACTATGTTTACCAATTCCTTCTCTGAAACGATTTCTTCAATAGCTTGTAGTTTAGCTCTTAACTGAGAGATTCTCACAAAGTATGATGTTATGTTGCCGTCATCATTCATCTTCATGTGACGGAGCTCATTCTTCACACTCATTACTTGTCCAATGTTTCTGACTGAGAAGAGATTTGTTAGGGCATCATACATCTTCTTTAATGAGTCAAGATGGGAGATGTATGGTATCAAGTGGTCTTTTACAGATTCCACTATGATACTCATAGCATTGATATCACTGTCTTTGAACTTCTCCATAGCTGCAACGTTCTGCGGTTCCTTCTCTTTTCCTTCTTCAAACTCTGGCTTCACGATCTTTCCTTTCATGATATCCAACACTTTATTCTTGGCAAGGATGAGGTCAATCCTTTTCTTCCACTCTCTGAAGTTAGAGGCCCCATCTAACTTGTTCTTTGACTTCATAGAATAAGTCATGGCTGCTTTGACTTGGTCAATCCCTAGATTTGACCACAAACTCAACCTTCACGTCTTTGCTTGATGAGAGTATTAGGAGATGCGCTAGGCTAGAGCACATTGATCTGTCCAGATATTAGGTTAATGTCTTCACTTAAGGTGCCTCAACAAAAGGATTAGGGTTTCTACAACTGCTCCTGCTGGTAACCCTAGCGACAATGTCTTGGAAGCTGCTTCTGCTAGTAACCCTAGCGACAGTTCCTCAGCGAGCTCAATATCCTAGCGGCTATGTTTCCTTCTAGCGTTTAGACTGAATGAAGGAGGTGTGGGCCTATAACATGTTAGAATATGAAATATTGTGTTCTCATTTTACCATTGACAATACCCTTGTCACCCAACCATAGGCCAAAGCCACCCTCCGAGCACCTTAACCTTGACAGAGAATCACTCCGGAAGCAAACCCTAGGCTAGATAGCCAAACAAAGGGTAGCGCATCAACAAAGACTAATCAGATGTTCCAAACCCTAGCCAAGAGATAGTTCAAGCCAAAATGTAACTTCTAGTTGCAACAACTACACCGACATCTCTCCTCCAAACTTGCGCATAAGACTGCAACTGCACTGCGCAAAAATGACTCTCTGCAACTGCTAAGATGTGTCAAATGAGAGACTTGTGCCCTGTATTTATAATGGTTCTGGAAGACTTACTGGGGCTGACTTCTCTTTCTGGGTTCCTGTCTGTTCAGTATATTATTATTATTTTTGGCCAACTTCTTCTCTTGGAGGCTAATAACCTAATATAAATTATCTTCTTGAGCTGACAAGTCTTCTAGGGTTATTAGCCAACTCATTAGGGTTTTTTCTTGCTTCTTGGAGTATTCTACTCTCGTCAGGTTCACATGTGGAGGTAAATACCTCCCATAGCTACCATAATATCAACAATAGGAAACTGAGGAAGGATCCCTAAAGTTTGAGTAACTCTTCTGTTAAAATCCAACAAATTACGAGTCATTGGCACAAGCGGAGGAGAACCTAAATCTTGCCAATCAATCGAGGACAAAATACTAACTGATGCACCCTCATCGACAATAGTATGAGGAACATCCCTACCACAAACCTAAACAATGATTTGGAAAGTTATATAGGAAGGGAGACGAGATTTCGGGGGTGCACCCCAATCTAAAATAATGGCCTCATTATTCGAAGGGGGTTTCATAGGAACATGTGAAGTGCCCCCTAGTCTAGAAGAATCTATAGAAACAAGAAATACATGAGTGACATCCTCACTATTCCTAGGAGGAGTGGGATCGACCAAGGGTGGTATTGGATCAACCACTTTAACTTCACTCTCCAAGGGGAGAGTGGGATAGATCAAAGTTGAAATAAGACCAATCACTTGATCAACCGAATCAACTGATGATTGAACCAGATGGATCGCTTGATCAACCAGATTGACCGATGATGGAACCAGATTGATCAGTTCATCAACCAGTGGCAGGGTGGGAGATGGAGGTTGTTGGTGGACATCAACAATCTTTTCCAATAGATATGAAGCTTCATTCATGCACATACAAAGGTAGGTGCGGTGCATATCCTTACATAGCAAGCAAGGAAATTTGACTTTACCCTTCTTACTTCCAACCTGAAAATCACTAGTTGATGGTTTTTCACCAACATGACCTGTAGCAGTTGACGATGCGGGTTGATGACCCTCAGACCACACTTCTACAACCTTGGGAATACAAGAGCAATCCTTAAGAAGGCGGTCACCCTTACAAATCTTGTAAGGGAATTTGGGTTTGCAGTGTGTCTTGGTGGACTTGTCAACATTATCAACACTCCCATGATGATGAACAATGGTTGGTTGATTGCTTCCAACATGTCCTGCAATGGTTGGAAGTTTTTCCCCTGGCTTATATTTCTTCTTCTTAATCTTCCTTTTCTTCTTCATCTTATCCCCTTGGTTACTAGTTGCAGAGCTTTCACTATGAGAAGAGGAAGAATGAGAAGAAGACCCTACGGGTGAAGAGGCAGAGGATCAAAATGAGGTTGACGGTCTTGGGGTGGATTAGTTTCACATGAAGCCCTAGGGGAATTTACGTTCATCGGAGTGGAAAAAAACTAGACTGATAACCTAATAGTGAGTCTAGGAAGAGTCAAAGTAGCGATATAATGAGGACTAACATGTCCCATAGAAGGAGAAACAAATGGTATCTCGGGAAAAGGGGTACCGAACAACACACACTAAAAAATATAGGAAGCAAACCAAACAAACAAACCTTTTCACAGTGAACACACTAGTTGGTAATGAAATCTAACGTTGCAAGATGAAAGTGAGAAGGGGTTGGGATAGAGCGGGTGGATCAATTACATTGGTGACCTTCTTAATGGACTTACACCTTGGTGCAAGTTCCCTCATGGTCTATTCGTGGGTTACCCTCCAAGGAGCCCGAGTGAGTTTGACCAATTTCTGATTGAGGTACAACAAAGACTCCCCTTTGTCGCCACCTTGTGTATGAAACCTAAATATTAAGATCACTAAGTTTACCAATTCACAGTCAGCCTCTGGGTGGGTACATTCGACACTTGGCTTCGAACGTATGGGCAAGATATCAAGTCTGAAGCTCTTCAAGAGAATTGAAGACAAGTGGACTAATAAGACTCTAGAGGACTCTGAACAGATTCAGAGTTCACGAAGCACTGAGACCAAATGAAACCAATGGTTTCTCAAGAAAAATCCCTAATATATGATCATTCCTCTACAATTGGTTGAGCCTCAGAGGGGTAATATTCGCTTCTCTCCTGCACACGACCTTGTGTTTATCCCCTATGTGGGAGGGGGTTCCTGACTATGCTTATTTTGTCTCCCTATCACAAGATTCTATGTTTCTTTCTGGATTTGGAAATTTATTCTGAACACATATTCCAAAGCCCTACACTTAAGCTAATATAGGTCTATAAATCCCTAGAAAGAAAAATTGCTAGTTAGGTTTTGATTAGCATTTTGATTATTAGGCTGTTGTTTACTCAAGGGTATGGAAGCGAAAAATGACGATGTTCATGACTTTGACTCCAAAAGAGTGCAACAAGATGAGATGAMAAACTTTATCTTTGATGAACTCTATCTATGGAAAGGAGAAGAGTCTTTTTCCATTCCCAAATGCATAAATCTAAAGCAGTTTAGCACCCAAAAMTTTGAATGTAATCAATTTCTATTTGTTTGATTATAAATGCAATGAATAGAAATCATATGAAAGTTCTTTTTACTTCCTTAATTTCAATGCAAGAATCTAATGTAGATACAAAAGGATATGAAATAAGAATATCGAACAAGAAAAAYACTCAAAATAGTGACAAGACTCAAAGAACACAAACAATGAGGAAATCACTCAACAATCCTTAAAGATGAGTAAAAAGAAATAAGTATTCAAGATAGGTTGTGGTAAGCAAAATAATTTAAAGATCGAGATGTTCTAAAGAATATTGAACATAAAATCAAGACCAAACAAACCTTTGCAGACTCTTCCATTCAATCAGATGATCGAAATATCACGCGACAAAGACTAAACTAGTTAAAAGTAAGGTAAACCAATCTCGCAATATAGAAGAGGTTTGCAAGTTCAACAAAGGTGAAAATGAGTGAGAAGGATCAAATCCTCAGTCCAAACAAAGTCAAATACAATTAGGAGTCTCTGGGCAAAAATCCCCTTAATATCAGACTAAGAAAGAGCAAGTAGAAGGAAGTAAAATGGCCAAAATAGGGGGGTTGACGCCCATGTTCTCAATAAAATAGCGCGTTAGTTCGAGGAATGAAGCTCTTTAGGATACTTTGGGGGGCACTAGTCGACTAATCACACCCTCTGGCAGGATTCTCAGGAGCGCTAGTGAGGCAAGTGACACCTTGGTATGAACTATAGGGGAGTGCCACCCTCCTGAAAAGTTCAGAAACTTTCTAAAAAAGGCTAAGAACTCAGAAAATGAAATCAATGACTCAATGATATCTTCAGTGAAGAAGAGAGAAGAGAGAAGGGKAAATAGATCAGAATGAAGCAACAAACAAGATATATGGATAAGAAAAGGCTTAAGATGATCCAAGGATAGACTAGTCGAAGTCCTTCCCAAGTGGAGTCACCAATTTCTGTTAGAAAATATTTCCCCTGCGGATAGGTGAAATCTCCCCTAGATTACAGAMTCCTATACCAAGACAAAAACACTACAAGTGGACACTAACATCCCTTTGAATTTAGTTTAACCAATCAGAAAGAGAGAGGGAGAAAGGCTGTGATGCACCTTTTTTTGAAGTTTGTCCTCGTTGCTTCCAATCCGAGCTTGATATCCAAACTCCTCGGTGTAGCTTGATACTTGCAATAGGTAAAAAATAAAAACCACCACCTCCTACTCTAATTGATTAGATCAAACAAATTCCTCTACAAAGATTGAAGTGACAATAGACAAGCACATGCAATAATACACAAGCTTGAAGGGAATAGGCAAGGTATATTCAAATGAGAACTCAAAGAGGATACTTACAAACAATGGATGATGATGCAACACTTCTCCAATCTCTCCTCATCCAACACTTACACAAATCTACCAATATCAATGGTTTGATACCTGAAAGATTCCCCTGAGATCATAGGTTTGATATGCTCCAATCCTTCCTCCATTCGCCTTGGAAAGCCATCAATATATAGGATTCAGAGGCACAAAAATGATGATAAAATGAGGGATATGGTTGAGGATATGGATCCTTGAGGCTTGGATCTAATCCTAAATTGAATCCCAAGCATGAGGGTCGAACACAACTTACCCCATCTCAAAGAGTTGGCCCATAGAATAAGGTGGGGGAAATCCCCCTTTTCTCTCAACAAGAATGGCGCTCCCCCCCATTGAGAGAAAGGGCACCACCCTAGCAGTGGCACACCCCTATAGTGGTAGAGGGGGCATCATGTGACCACCCCTAGTATGGACAAGGGGGCGCCACCCTTCATAAATGCTAAAAAAAGGGTCGAATTTTCCAAGGAAAAGTGTGTTTTGATCTATAAATGATGGTTTTCCTCCTCCCATATGACTTAGGGGTCATGAACAACTATTTTAATGGTGCCAAGGGGTGGTGACACCTCAAAAAGTCAATTCAACACTTGGAAAAGTGCATACAACATTTGTGATAGTGTATGCGACACTTACCAAGGTACATACGTCACTGTGTGACACTTAGGGTGTGAAACACAAATGTGATATTTTGATGTGTAACGCCTACCACTTGCAAGGAAAGGAAGCCATGTGGTGGGATCAACTTAAGCAATCCAAGAACCTCGATGAGAAATGAATCTCATGGAGACAGTTCAAAGGATATTTCCAAGAGAAATATTTGTCTGAGCATTACTATGAGAGAAAGATGAAAGCTTTCTTTGAACTCAAGTTGGGAACCATGACAATGGAGGAATATGAGAAGTGGTTATTTGAATTGTTGAAGTATGTTGACTTCATCAAGGATGAGAAGGTTAAAATCCAAAGGTTTCTAAGTGGGTTATCCTCCTTCTATAGTGACAATATTCAATATGATAACCCCAAGACCTTGGAAGAAATCATAAGGAAAGCAAGGCACCTTTATGAGAAAAGCAAAGGAAGGCAAGTGTTCCAAAAGACCTAGAATGACAAGATGAAAGGGAAAAATAATCAAAGGAAGAAAGGTTTTAAGCCACCCTTTTTCATATATAACTCCCAAGAAAATCAACAAGGCCAGGCAACCCAAAATGATCAAAAGAATGAAAATTAATTTGGAAAAATGCCAAGGCAACAAACTGTTCAATATTGGGGATGTGAATGGAAACACTTATATAGGGGCTACCCTCATAAAGGAGAAATAAAGATGACTCTACACAACATTCAGGAGGCTGAAATAGTGGAAGACATGGGAGGAAGTATGCCAAGGATTTATGCAGCCTTGGACAACAAGCAGACATAATATCAATCCCCCATGATCGAAGTGGAAGCTAAGATTGATAACCAGACCATATAAATTTTAATGAGCTAGCCATAATTACATAAATGCCAACATTGTTGAAATATTTCAATTGCAAATAAGTAAGCATAATAATTTTTGGTTAGTTCAGTTAGCCACGGGGGCTAAGAGAAAGATCAATGAGTTGGTTGAAGATTGTCAAGTAGACATGAATGGACTCAACAGGAACTTAGATGCAAACATCATACCATTGGGTTTATATGATTCTCTAATTGGCATGGATTGGTTGGAAAAAAAATCATGCTATTCTAGACTGTTACAAGAAGACACTCACATGTCTTGATGAGGAAGGGAAACAAGACAAGATTCAAGGCATTCCAAGAGTTGTAGTTGTTGGAAAGATTTTAGCTATGCAGTTGAAGAAGAGCTTCATGAAGGGATGTCAAATGTTTTCAGCCCATATGGAGGAGGCAACCAAAGATAAATTAGCAAGCGTTGAAGACCATCCAGTCTTGAGGGATTTTGAAGATGTTTTTAGAGAAATTCTCGAATTCCAGCCAAGAGAGACATCGATTTATCTATTAATTTAGTACCAGGAGCTTCCCTAGTGTCCAATACACCATACATAATGGGTACACCAAAATTGAAGGAGTTACATATGCAACTTGAAGAGTTATTAAAAAAAGGGTATATACTCCCAAGTGTGCCACCTTGGGGAGCCCTGGTTCTTTTTGTAAAGAAGAAGGACAGAACATTAAGGGCGTGTATCGATTTCAGGGAACTTAATAAGGTTACCATAAAGGGTGCGAGAATATTTTCAAATATTGACTTGAGATCAGGCTATCATCAAGTAAGGATAAGGGAAGAAGACATCAATAATACACCATTTAGAACAAGATATGGGCATTATGAATTCACGGTAGTGCCATTTGGGCTATCAAATGTCACAATACTTTTTATGTGTCTATTGAATGGAGTGTTCAAGGAATACTCGGGCAAGTTTTTGATTGTGTTCCTATATGATATAATTGTCTATTCTAAGTCATAAGAGGAACATGAGAAACATTTAAGAATGGTATTGCAATTTTAAGAGAGCACAGATTGTATGCCAAGCTAAGTAAGTGCATATTTTTCCAAAAGAAGATTCACTACTTGGGGCATATAATATCAACATCAGGGATATAAGTTTATCCTGAGAAGATTGAGGCCATTAGAGGATGGACAATGCCAAAGAATGTGACATATGTCATATCATTTAGGGGTATTTCTAGTTATTACCTAAGATTCATAGAAGGATTTTCAAAGATTGCAAGTCCAATCACTTCTTTGCAAAAGAAGGGAGTGGAATTTGAATGGAATTCCAAGTGTGAAGAGAGTTTTCAACAGTTGAAGGGAATATTGACAAGTGCACCAATATTGAATATTGTAGATCCAAACGAAGATTTTTTTGTGTGCACCGATGCATGGAAGGAAGGTCTTGGTGGAGTTTTCAATCAAAAGGTTCATGTGGTATGCTATAAGTCCATAAAATCAAAAGAGCATGAAAATAATTATGCTACACATGACTTGGAGTTAGTAGCGATTGTACATGCATTGAAAATGTGGAGACATTACCTTATGGGTAAGAAATTCGAGCTTAGGACAGACCACTATGGTATGAAACATTTATTTGGATAACCAACACTAAATGCTAGACAAACTAGATGGATGGAATTTCTGAGTGAATATGAATTCGAAATTAAGCACATAAAGGGAAAGGATAATCAAGTGGCTAATGCAATCAGCAGGAGAGCTCGTGAAATGCATATTGCAGCCATTAGCATGTACATGACATATCTAAAAGACAAAGTTATTGCAACAACAAATTCAGATCATAATTATTTAAAAATAAAAGAGACATTACGACAAGGTAATTTTCAGGAGAAATTCAATTATTATGAGCTGAAAGAAGATGGAATTCTCATGTACAAAGGTAAGGTGTATGTGTCGAATTCTAGTGAGTTGAAAAACGTAGTGTTGGAAGAGATGCATAATGTGCCATATGTAGGGCACCCAGTATATCATAAAATAATAGTAGTAGTAAGAAGCCAATATTTTTGGCCAGGAATTAAGGAATAAGTGGCTAATTACATATCCATATGTCTAGAATGCCAAAAGGTAAAGATATAGCATAGACACCCAAGAAGTTTTCTACAACCATTTCCCATTCCAGAATGGAAGTGGGAAGTAGTTATGGTTGATTTTGCTACTAAGCTTCCTATAACAATAAAGCAACATGATTCCATCATGGTAGTGGTGGACAGATTGACTAAAGCAACACATTTCATTCCAGTAAAGACTACACACAAGGAAACACATATTGCAGATATTTATATGAGAGAAGTTGCTAGGCTGCATGGACTGCCCAAGGAAATAGTTTCAGACAGATATCCAAAGTTTACTTCCAATTTTTGGAAGGGTTTGTTCAAGGGCTTTGTGACAAATTTAAATCTTAGTACAACATATCGTCCAGAGTTAGATGGGAAAACAGAAAGGACTATCAGGATAATTGAGGACATGCTTAGAATGTATGTGATGGATCAACCACAAAAGTGGGAAGATTATATCCATTTAGTTGAATTTTCCTACAATAATGGGTATCGGGCCTCATTGAAAATGTGTCCATTTGAGGCATTGTATGGAAGAAAATGCAACACACCGGTGAGTTGGGATAATTCAATAGACAAAGTAGTTCTTGGGCCATAATTATTAAAGGAAATGGAAGATTAGATGGCAAAGATAAAGAAAAATTTGGAGGCTGCCCAGGATAGGCATAAAATTTATGCAGATAGGAACAAAATTTTCGGATATTTTAAAGTGGCAGAACATGTGTTCTTAAAATTAAAGGCAAAGAGAAGTTGGCTAAGATTAGGAAGTTGCCCAAAGTTGGCAGCAAGATATTGTGGGTGTTTTGAAATATTAGAAAAGATCGGGATAGTTGCATACATGTTAGCTTTTCTTGCATCCATGAGAGTGCATAATTTATTTCATGTGACATTGTTAAAGAAATATGTGCCTGATCCTAACCACATAATTGATTGGAATATGATCCAGGTGGAGCACGAAGGGGATTTCCGGGTGGATCTTGTACGCATTCTGGACTGGAAAGTCAAAGTGATCAGGAACAAATCCATAGGGATATTAAAGGTTCAATGGACCTACTATGGTCCTCAATATGCTACATGAGAGCATGAATAAAACATGTGTGCAAAATACCCCCAAAGTTTTGACAGTTTTGAAGAAGACGGAATGCAAAACACCGTTTTGAGCAACTAGAGTTTCAAAACCACATCTTAGAGTCCTAGACAATTGTATTGGGGACCTTGATAAAATATTAGCTCATTCCTTGGGTTATCCTTGATAAACAGATGGTACATCCCTTGGATTATCCTTGATAAACAAATGGCGCATTCCTTTGGTCGACGAGTTGAGAGGAACATGGGATTTTGGTTGGAGCTATTGTTGGAATTGTAAAAATTGCAGAATTTATTTTCTAAGTATTGTGATGTAAATTTGCATATATGTATATCAGTATAGAGTGCAATGAGGATGACACACAATTTTAGGGGAGGTGGAATGTAACATCCCCACTATAATCCCCAGTTTAATTAATTATTATGTAGATATAATATGTGGCTACGGCCAAGCGATGTAATATGCAAATTGTTTTTTTTTATTAATAAAATGTGAAGCCAACTGCTAAGGGGACATGGACAAGAGATAGGGGATGAATTAATACACAAGGGAGGGGAGTGTCTATGATAATGGCCAAGAGGGATCTGAGGGCGAATTACCCATGTATAATGATTTAAACCATTTTCCTAAATTGCTATTTGTATATGAACCTTCCCATTTCTTATTGAGTGTTTCCAATAGATAATCATTGAATACATGTAAGATGGTGGGTGTGAGTGGTCACATATCAAAGTTATTGGGAGCATGGGGGTTGAGTAAAATCATCTCATGGAAGAGTGCGAGTTGAGAAAGGTAAGGCAAAAAAGAGAGGAAATTTGTAGGGTTAAGGGGGGAGGTAGTTTAGTTAGTCAAGGGGGTGCATGAGAGCCAAGAGGAGTGAGAAGGAAGAGATATTAGAGCTTGTGTGGCCATGGAGGAACAATTATGGAGTGTAACTGGAGTGAATTGGAGTTGAAGAATTGAAGAGCCCAGTTGTCAAGTTGAAAGAGTGAACTCCTACAAGAGTTGCACTGAAACAACAAGTGGTTTCTATTGATTTGCTGATAGTTTTCCTAGTAGTTGTTTCCCTTGAGTTCCCAGTTGAGAGATTCCTAGTTTCCCATGCCAGAGAGACCCTGATAAATGAATGGCTCATTCCTTGGGTTAGCCTTGATAAATGGATGGTACATCCCTTGGGTTAACCTTGATAAAATAATGGTGCATTCCTTGGGTTAGACAGGTCAAGAGAAAGAGAGTTGGTGGAAAATCAGGATAGCTGTAGGAAAATATCAGTTGGGTTGAGAGTTTTATGAGTTGTGAGTGGACTGTGAGAGGCCACCCTCTTTTGTGGATTGCTAGCCTCAACCTAGGGGTGACTAGCTATTGAGATTTGGAACAATAAGTCTATAGTTGGGTGGAACGTCCATCCCAAGCAACTGGTTGCACAATTGTTGTGAAAATATAAGTGTTTTATCTTGTTGTTATGTTAAATTATGTATTTTAATTGTTGTGCATGAACTCTGTGTATTTGTAAGTAATTTATATGCTGCTGTAATGAGTTGTTTAGCTGCAATTCATGTTGATTATTAGGATGATGTAGATGCTTCTATTTATGGTTATATCCCATAGCTAAATCTGTTTTAGTTCGTATATGTAAGCTACAAGAAATTGACTAGCAAAAGTTTTGTGATATGTGTATTCCACACTTATTGTTGCTTAGCTGGAAGCTAGGTATGTTACTAAAATGGTATCAGAGATAACAAAGAGAAAATTTTGTGTGACATGTCCAATCTGGGTGGCTGGGTACATTACAGTGCCATAGGGGTAACCATCAAAGCGTTATAACACACTAGTGTTAGTCTTTCATTCAAGTAGGATATTTATTATGTGTTTGATATTTTGTAGGCCTTCAATTTTTAAGAGAAGCAATTCATCGTTCTCAAGACCTGTATGGGAAATCATCTAGAAGGTTTATATTTTAGGATTTTGTCTTTTTCCAACCACCATCCCCTTGGGCCTTCAGCCCCTTCTTCCCTTGAAATGAGGTACATGCCCTTCTTGGGTCACTAAAGTCAAAGGGCCTAGAAGAGGGAAATTTGATGTGAATGCAATGAATGGAAAGTGATAAGTATGGTTAGGAATGGTATGATGATCCATCAAGGGACCCCAAGTTGCATCCCTTCCCCAAATTTTAGCCACTTACTAGGAAATCGATGACACTCACCAAGGTGAAACAAAGTCAAAAGCATAATTTCCAAGTAGGCATTCAAAAGAAGCTTCAATACAACATGCTTAAATTCCTCAAATATTAGGGTGATTACCTACCACAATACCTGATTTGTACTACATGGAGAAAGACCCATGTGACACCCATAAGCTATCTGGTGTGGTGGATGCGATGATGGTGGATCCAAACTGTGGTGATAGAGCAGAGTTCCATATGTGCAAGTGGACATTGCTAGTCATGTGGTCTCTCGACACTCCATATCTGCAACCTTAGGGCCTCAAGATATCATCTCCTTAGTTATCCCACAAAATAGGGATAAAACTGCCTAAAGAACAAAGCTTTGAACTTTTATTTTTCTTGTACATTACCTCCTACAGGAAAGTGTAACCCATATTTTTTCTTTTCAAAGCTATTCTCTCTTGGAAATAGTATTTGTTCTTATAACTTATATACATCAATGAGTAGCCATTTCCAGAAGCCATGTGGGAAGGATTTAACAAAATGGAACCAATTGAACCATCAAGGATTTATGACAACCCAAAAATTGTGTATTTTTTTTAGAGAAGCCACGGGTTAGGATACTTTGAAAGACTTAGGGGTTTTCACAATGAAGTTGCCTTGGAGTTTGCACTAAATTTTCAAAACATCAAAGAACATGAGTCTGTATCAACAGTGAGAGGTTTGTTTATGTTAATGAAGCATCTATTAACAAAGTGTCTAGCCTTCCCATGGCTCTTCCTTGGGATAAGGAGGAAACACAAGAGGCTATCAATGCCAAGAAGTCATGTTTTCAGCCAAACGAAAAACCTCAAGAAGTAAAATATGGAATCAAGAGAGAGAGCCTCCCTCATCCTTAGCCAGAAGTGGCATATCACATAATCAAATATGTGACCTATGAGGGAAGGATGAGTGTTGTGTATGATTATAATTTGAGGTTTCTCCATTAGCTCAAACATTTCCCCAACCAAGAACCAAACAACGGACCAAGCCACCCTTATTTTCTCCTTCAATCTTTGAGGGAGATGAGCACCAAGGTAAAGAATGGAAAGTAGGAGTTCTTGGAACACCATGGGCTTATCAAACTAACAATATAAGATGCCATAAGAATTATGAAACATAGAATTCTATGGGCATATTTTGTGAATATGGATCAATGGGCATTCTTGGAGATTCAAGCAAAGACGAGTGAAGAAGAAACGAAAAGGGATGATAAACCTAAGAAGATAACCAGACCTAATCCCTCAAAACAAAAGAAAAAAAAGAAGCAAAAGGTATAGGAGGAAGAAAATGAGGTGGCTAACACCTTGACAACACTAAGAACCCCCTCTATCATCCCACTGAAAATCACAAGTGTTGAACAAGTTCAACCTAGAAGGAGAAGGTATAACAAGGTTAGAAAGAGTCAAAAGAAGGGCAACAAAAAGCTAATTACACCACTCTCCAGTACAACCCAAGTTGAGGAAGTGAAAGACTCCCCTAGCCCAGAGGGATCAAAATAATCCAAAGATAAGGAACCCCAAGGAGAGATGACAACCACATAAGAGAGTCCACTACCAATTGAAGGAACCTCCAAAACTAGGACTCCAATGGAAAAAATCCTTTATGCCACTTGTTGGAATTACAAAAAGCCAAGGTTGATGTTGTAAAGTGGAAGAGGATGGAAGAAGACAACAAAGGAAAACCAATAGAAGAAGCCCCTAAAGAATTGGAGAAGCAACTTCAACACATGCAAGAAACATTTAAGATCATGACAATGCAAAAAATTGAGTACAGTAAAAAATTAAAGGTGGAAAACCAAAGGCTAAAACAAAAATTGGATAAATCAAGGAGAGAATTGGCTGACAAGAATGAAAATATAGAGATCATGGAAGCTACAGTAAAGACAATAGCTAAGGTGTCCTTGGAAATGTTGGAGTGCATGTTGAAAGTTATAGCTCGAGATGTCCTTTCATATGATAATGCCTAGTATGAAAGGGACATTAAAAAGTCTCTCATGTAAATATCATGTTATAAAGTGAAAAGTGGTCATAACTTTATTTTATAAAGTGATTTTATATTTTAACGCTGAAAGTGACTTTTGTATTATTTAAAGACTTAAAGTGTATTTAAAGAGAAGTTAAATCCTAGCCTTTAATGATGAGAGTGAATCTCATGCATTAGATTAAAAGAAGTTAAGGAGGTTAGTGTTAGGTCATTAATGAGAAAATGCAAAATGTATGTTTTTCAAGAGAGAAGGCATTAGTGTGTGATATGCACATGAGATTGAGAGAGGAGTGATATCATATAACAATCAAAGAAGTACATACAGGTCGTTAGGGAGACACTATTTGAGATAGATTCTGAGCACAAGAATAGAGTAAAACTTGTTATTTCTTTACCATACAGTCTGTACACAGTGAGTAGTGATTGTTCGGTGTGATTCCCAAGGAGACAAACAATGTCTCATGTTGTCATTAATTGATGGGACTGTACTGTAGTTCACACACCTATTCTAACATATGTGGGAACGAGTTTCAAGAAAGGAGCTTGTGTATTGAGATAAGTTTGAAAGTATTTATTGCTACTTTTATTATTGAATGCTAAAGAAGAGAAATTTCTGAGTTTTGCATATAATAATGAAGAAGACACTCTCTCTCACAGGTTTTCCCCTTTAAGGTTTTTCCTGGGTCATTGGACCAAACTCAAAGTGTTCATTGTATTCATTGTTTGTTGGTTATCATTGTCATTTATATTCTACTGCAAGTTTACTTGGCACATATGTTTCGAATTTTAAGTTTCTTTGGAATTTGTGCACGAGAGTTGCATTTAGTATTGGAATTTATAAAAGACCGAAATCATTGTTTATGCCAAGTGTTTGACAAAATCTTGAAATGAGAAATTTAAACTTTTTTGTGAGTAAAATTTAACATGGTATCAGAGCTAGGGATCTAAAAAGACAATGAGTAGATTTTTATCTGCATACCCTCTCCTACTTTGCACTCATTTGTTATAATTGATTTTGTTTCAGCAGAATGCCCTGAGTGAGTGGGAGAGGAGAACGCCTGTTATTTGCAAAATGAGATGGTTAAGGTGAAATTTTGCTAGCTCTTTCTTGAGGTACATGTGGCCCTTTCCAACTTACCATCTTTCCCTTAGGTTTTACTAGACCACCAAGCGAACACTTCATCACTTATCAAGGTTGTTTATTTGCAAAGGTTAGACACATAACTCCTTCAAAACAACCACAATTCTCCCAAAACTCCTTGTGTTGTATGTAACCATGAGTCAGGAACATAATTCACTATACCGCATGAACTAAGGTCAACCAATGCTTTGTGGAAGACAATATTCAAAGTGCAACAAAATACTATAACAAGAAAACAAAAATGAGGGACTCTACAATCAGTTTATCTAAAAACAAAAAATCATGAAAACACACACACAATTTTTATTTATTTATTTATTATTATTTTAACAGAAATATTGTTTTAGGGCTTGGCCATTCACCGAGAGGGAATCAGGTCCCCCCCTCAGATTTTGCAACTGATACGTGCCTACCCCAAGTTTCTCGGCTACCTGAAAAGGTCTGAGCCATAGATTCTGGAACTTTGAATGTTTTCCCTTTGGCTCATTCGCTCTGTCTCATTTCAGGACCAAGTCTCCTACTTCAAAATTATTTTCTTTGGCCTTATGCTTGTCAAACCACCTTTTAACTATATGTTGATGAGCAATAAACTTTGATTTTTCTTTCTCCCTTTCTTCTTCCAACATGAGGAGGGTATCAATTCTCTGTTGAATAACCAATGAGGGTTGTCCCCTAGAACCCTGAGCAAGCTGAAGAGATGGAAGATATAGCACGTTCGGGAGAATGGCTTCTTGTTCGTATACAAGAAAGTACGAGGAATTCCCTATAGCTTCCTTGGGTGTTACCCTATCGACCCATAAGGCATTATGAAGTGAACTGTGCCAATTTCTCTGGTTGTCTGCAACTGTTTTCTTTAATATCCTCACTAGGTTCTTATTGGTTGATTTTTCCACTCCATTCCGCAGTGGATAGTAGTTTGCAGAGTATTTGATTATGATTCCTTTGTCTAGAGAAAAATATGTTAATAGAGTGGAAGAAAAGTAAGCAACATTATCAAAAACAAGAATAGAAGGCATGCCAAACCTCGTGATCAAATATTGTTCTATGAACTGGATCACTACCTTTTCATTTACATGAGTAAGAGGGATGACCTTTGCCCATTTTGTGAAATAGTCCGTGGCAGTTAGTATGTATTTACGTTGTTTCAAAGAAGTTGGTGTAATTTCTCCTATGAATTCTAACCCCCATTGCTCGAATGGTCTGGAGATGGCCACAGGTTGGAGTGGGACAACTGCTCTCTTTGCCCTCCCTACACTCATTTGACAAGTTTTACAGTTCCTAGCATATGTGTGGGCATCTTTGAACAGAGTAGGCCAATAATAGCCAGCTCTCAGTATTTTGTGAGCGGTGGTATTCCCTGCAAAGTGTCCACCTACAGGACCATCATGGAGATCATTCAAAACCTTGCCCATAGTGTTGAATTGTTGATTAAAGTCTTTAACCTTCTCCTTCGAACTCATGGTGGTGCTGGACATCTCAACCATCAAAGCTCTTGTAGTGGTTTCTTCTGCAATTTTTTCTAAAAAATCCTTTTGAAACTTCGTCCAACTAGTTATGGACCCTACCGGTAGGTTAAAATACCACGTAGAGGCTGAATTTTCAAAGGTATAAGGGAAAATCTTGCATACTACATCTTCATGTTTGACGTTCATCAGTCGAATAGCTAGTATGAACTTCTTGATATGATCTTCAAGCAATATTGAGGTTTCAGGGTCAAATTTAGGGAGTAATTTTTCTAGATGTCGAGGAAGGTTATGTACTCATCCGGGGATTTCCATAGCATCTCTGGAAAACCAAGGTTGATTATTCTAAGGGGGTTTCCCCTTTCTTCATTATGATCATTGTTATCCTCCATGTCGTTTGACTCCGAAGCTGAGCGTTCCGAGTTAAACCATTCCTTTCCAGATTCAAAATAGTTGGGCTTAGAGTAGTTACCAACCGGTGTTTCAGGGATTAGATTGAGGGCGTGTTTGATCTCAGTGAGGGAGACTACTGTGTGAACAAAAACTTGGTTGGGGGTGTCAACCACTGTTATGCTTACTTGTTTTCTATGAGGAAGTAACAAAGCTAAGGGTAGTGATCCAATTTGTGGGGTGTAAGATCTTGTGATCCTTTTGAACTGGTTCAACTCCTTGTGGGGAAGAGTGTAAGATATTTCAGGGAATAAATGTTCTTCCTCTTCTTGGGGTGAGTTACTCATTTTGGGAGTACTCAGTGTGTGTGGGATGTCTTGAGAATGAATAGCCATGCATGTGGGTTGTTTTGAATCTATAGCCTGTGTGAAATATTATATCAGAAATATTGTTAGTCATTCATTCATCATGCCCTCCTTCTAGCGCTAATTCTGTTGAGGGGTCCTAAATCCATTTAACTCAACAGTAGGAACCAAATCCACCACTAAGGCCCAATTAGACTCAGTGGCGGATATATCGGTCATGGACATGTGTAGAATCCCCCAACAAAAGGACTTTTTGTTACGAGCTTTGAAGTCAGTAGAAATTCCTATAACAAGCACTAACCAAGGAGAAAATTCAGCCCTCACAGATCTAAGAAATAAGCCAACTATAAATGCTTGCTCTCAAGATAAGAATGGAAAGACTTTCATCCCATCGTTCCTCTTAACATTTCAAGTCTTCAACATAAACCTCCATAATTGTTTGGTTGACTCAGGGGCATCCTCTAATGTTATGTCGTTATCTATCTGGAAGAAATTAAACACGGTCCCTCCCAAAAGTGATAAAAATGTGATACAATTGGATAGAACCCAGGTAAAAGTTATGGGAGAACTCAAAGATGTCATGATCAGAATGGAAACACACCTAAATTTTTTTCAAGTGATTAACATCATTGAAGTAGATATACCAGAAGCTTATGGACTGTTACTTTGTCAAGATTGGTCTGAGAAGTTAAACATATACTTTAGCATAAACTGGTCTCACCTTTGGTTTCCATTAAAGGGACATGCAAACATGATTAGGATCGATAGGGAAAGGTATTTAAAACACACTGTCACTGACCTAGAAGCCCTCAATGAACCCTCTTCGACAGATTTCCCCGTGCTAGGCAACTATTCTTGTGACTCTGATTTCGATAATTTCTCACCTCTCTCATCTGATATCCCTCTTACTCAAAACTCTAAAATGATTTTTCAAGAAAATATACCGACATCGACGAAAGAAACCCTCTTTTTTCAAGAACCTATGTTGAAAACCATGGAACAAATAGGTGGAGAGGAGGAAATTGGTAGGCAAGGAGAAGATGATGGTTTTCGCTCACAAGTTTGGACCTTGTACTTTAATGGGTCTAAGTTTCAAGAAGGGTTAGGAGCAGGGTGTATCCTCATTGATCCGAAAGGAAAACAAAATTTCATGTCCTGCAGACTAGAATTTGAATGCACGAATAACACCGTCAAGTATGAATTTTTAGTGCAAGGGCTAAAGAAATCCATAGATTTAAACGTCAAAGAGTTAAAGGTTTTCGGAGACTCTGAAATCATTGTTAGGAAAGTAAATAACACTATACACTGCAACTCTCCCCACCTGAGGAATTATCAACGAGAAGTGCACACACCGATGGAACATTTTGAAGCCTTCAATATTACAACGATCCCCAGAACAAAGAACACTCTTGTTGATTCCCTAGCCATTGTTGCCTCGAGGCTATCCCCTTTAGAAGACTATGAAGCCTCTCTGTTCACTATGGAGCTACTATATAATCCATTAGTGCCCAACAATATTTCTAATTGGAAGGTCTTTGAAGGAGTTGAACAGATTATAAACTTTTTAACCAATGAGGAAAATTTTATAGATTTGGCTATTGACGATGAAATATTTCAGGAACAACTAGTGGAACCAATCCCCATGTACAAAGAGCTGAAACAGATCAATCGACTGACAAACCAAGGTTTCACACGATACCAAAAGGGGTAGCCAATTTAGAGAACCTCTTTAACTTAAGGGAAATATTTAAAGGGTCAATGAACACAAAGACAGGGAGTTCTTGTCCCATGTACGAGACTATAAATCTAGGAACTCCGGAGAACCCTAAGAATATAAATCTTGGCAAGACAGTGTCTAAAGAAGAAAGGAAGGACTATCTCAAACTTTTCAGATAATATCAAGATGTTTTTGCATGGTCCTACCGAGATCTGAAAACTTATGATACTTGTATCATTCAACACACAATCCTGTTAAAACCTGGAGTAAAACCCTTCCAACAGAAGCTCCAGAAGTACCACCCATCATTGGAACGCCTCATGTGTCAGGAGTTAAAGAAATTACTAGATGCTAAAGTTATCTTTCAGGTTAGACACTCTGCCTAGGTAGCAAATTTGGTTCTAGTCAGGAAAAAGTTTGGGAGATCCGCCTGTGTGTGGATTTCAGAAACCTCAACAGAGCATCCGAAAAGGACAATTACCCGATCCCACCGATGGAGCAACTCTTGCAGACCGTATCTAGTTCTGAGGCTTTTTCTCTGTTAGACATTTTTTCAGGTTATAACCAAGTTCTAGTTTTAGAGGAAGACTGATTGAAAACTACCTTTCGAACCAAGTGGGGAACCTTTGCTTATAAATGCATGCCCTTTGGGTTAATCAATGCAAGGGAAACCTTCCAAAGGGCCATGGACGTAGCATTTCGGGGACTTATCAAGAAATGTGTAGTGGTTTATTTGGACAACATGACTGTGTATTCAAAGAATAGAGGAGATCGCATCCAACACCTAACCAAAATTTTTGAAAGGTGTAGGAAATACGGTATATCCTTAAACCCTAAGAAAACTATCTTTGGTGTCAAGGAAGGAAAACTACTAGGTCATATTATATCTCAAGCAGGAATTCACATAGACCCAGAATGAATTAGGGCAATAGCTCAGCTTCCATTGCCCCAAAACAAGAGGGCTATGCAATACTTCTTTGGGAAAATCAATTTTGTGAGGAAATTCACCCCCGATTTCGCTAAAACTATCAAACCCTTACAAAAAATGATCTACAAGGATGTTGAATTTAAGTGGAATGATGAACGAAAAAGTGCTTTCAGCAATATTAATACTACAATATCTCAAGCTCCAGTGTTGTGAAGTCCCGACTTTAGCAAAGATTTTTTCCTCTATACTTTCGCCTCTGACCAATCGTTAGCTGCAGTATTGACTCAGAAGGATGATGACAACAATGAGGAAACTAGTGTTGAATTGTTGATTAAAGTCTTTAACCTTCTCCTTCGAACTCATGGTGGTGCTGGACATCTTAACCATCAAAGCTCTTGTAGTGGTTTCTTCTGCAAATTTTTCTAAAAAATCCTTTTGAAACTTTGTCCAACTAGTTATGGACCCTACCGGTAGGTTAAAATACCACGTAGAGGCTGAATTTTCAAAGGTATAAGGGAAAATCTTGCATACTACATCTTCATGTTTGACGTTCATCAGTCGAATAGCTAGTATGAACTTCTTGATATGATCTTCAAGCAATATTGAGGTTTCAGGGTCAAATTTAGGGAGTAATTTTTCTAGATGTCGAGGAAGGTTATGTACTCATCCGGGGATTGCTAGAGCATCTCTGGAAAACCAAGGTTGATTATTCTGAGGGGGTTTCCCCTTTCTTCATTATGATCATTGTTATCCTCCATGTCGTTTGACTCCGAAGCTGAGCGTTCCGAGTTAAACCATTCCTTGCCAGATTCAAAATAGTTGGGCTTAGAGTAGTTACCAACCAGTGTTTCGGGGATTAGATTGAGGGCGTGTTTGATCTCAGTGAGGGAGACTACTGTGTGAACAAAAACCTGGTTGGGGGTGTCAACCACTGTTATGCTTACTTGTTTTCTATGAGGAAGTAACAAAGCTAAGGGTAGTGATCCAATTTATGGGGTGTAAGATCTTGTGATCCTTTTGAACTGGTTCAACTCCTTGTGGGGAAGAGCGTAAGATATTTCAGGAATAAATGTTCTTCCTCTTCCTGGGGTGAGTTACTCATTTTGGGAGTACTCAGTGTTTGTGGGATGTCTTGAGAATGAATAGCCATGCATGTGGGTTGTTTTGAATCTATAGCCTGTGTGAAATATTATATCAGAAATATTGTTAGTCATTCATTCATCATGCCCTCCTTCTAGCGCTAATTCTGTTGAGGGGTCCTAAATCCATTTAACTCAACAGTAGGAACCAAATCCGTCACTGAGGCCCAATTAGACTCTACAACGTTTGGTAGTGGAATGGTTCTCCATATCTGCTGATCTGGCCAAATAATCGATGGGATTTAGGTAGTGATTGATAGGATGTCTTCTTATGGAAGTTCCTTCTGCAGTTTAAACATTCTCTTTTTTGCATTTTCCTTTACTTGGTGGGGATGGTAAAAAGGATGTGTGCTGGTACAAACTAGCTTAAAAAGGGGGGACCTTAATTACTGGAGAAGGTTGATCTTGGGATAACCCTCGTGCTCAAGCATGCAAACAAAGATTTTCACACCTGTGACAAGCCTGGTACTAATACATCAACTTGCTAGTATTTTAATTATTGACTGGGATATAATTATCGAAAGAAAACATACATGCAATAAAATGATGGAAATAAAATTAGTTTCCTTAGCTCTAATCACTAATCACACATTAACACAACGATTTGATTTCCACAATTAGAGATAAGAACTATAAAAATATCGAATCAACTAACTTATCAATAGATTCAGAAACTCTTACTCGTTACAACATCCATTCATGAAACAAAGTCAGAAGTAGTTCCTCCTCAGATCGAATCACACGTGCCTTTGATGAAAAACATAAGTTTGTCTCCAGTCCTAAACAAGACTTCTCAATTAAGGTAGTTCCGAAATAGTTCTTTACAATTCCAAAAATGAGGGTCTTTTCCAAAACCATCGACCCTTTCTAAAAGGTCGATCCTCTTATTTATAACAAGTCACTAACTAAAAATAAATATCAAAAGTGCAAGCTAAGTAAAACAAAACATCGCCACATGGTGCTTCCATATCTCTGTCTTCCAAGAGTCATGTAATCATTTCACTGAAGTGGATGACTCTTCTCATACTCTGACCATTTGAAAAAGAGTTCCTCGCATGTGTTGGCATACATGAATCTGTGTTGGTCCATCAGGGTCAATATGATCTCCTTTACTTCTACTGCCTGTGCCCGATACTTGACTATTTTGAACCTTAACTGTTGTAATATTGATCAAGCCTTGACTGAGTGCTCCATGAACTATTGTACTTGTCCTGGTGCCATCTTTGCCACCTTTCCTATCTCTGCATTCCATGCAGAGTATTGTTTTGCATGTGGTTTGACTATGTCATGGAAGTCGACAAAGTCCTTGGGTGAGCCGAATTTTAAGAGACCGATGTCTTTCATCTCTTGATTAATCTTGACCCAACTTCTTTCACAATCGACCCATTTATATTGAATCTCCCACTGAGGTTGTGGGGCCATTTTCACCCAGTATTCAGTCGCTTTCCTTATCCGATCTATGCTGTTGTCCCTCAACACCCGAATGCCATGCTCTTCGACGTCATGACCCTTTTGAACCGCGATGATGTAATCAATTCTTTCCATTTATTGGTGTGCCTTTTCGTACCATATTTTCACATCATTGCAGGTCGCTAGCGCCATTAGAGTGTCTTCTTGAAAGTTGACTATTTCTGTCGTAAAAAGGTGTCGTTCATTTGAGAATTTGTTGTAGGCATCTTGGAATTCACTTCTAAAAATTATCATGGCCTATGTGGAGTCCTGATAGTATTACGCCAAATGGCCCAGATGCTCCAACTCCTTTAGTACAGTGGCCAACTCCTCTTCATATTTCCTTTCTCTATCCAGGGTGGCATATGTGATTGCCATTCCTGCGTCGATAAGATCAGATGTCTTAGTATGCTTCGTGATGATCAATTTCTCTTCTGTGGTGATGAGGATCGAATTGTCCAAAGTAAGCCTCCTTTTCTTAGTGGTTCTCTTCATGATGGCTTTCCTCTTTCAGTCATAGGTGATTGATTGTATATTGGTGACCTCATCAACATGTTCGAGGATTTGTTGTTCTCCCCAAGTGAGAGTGTTTCCCAAGCTCCCGACGGTGTATATCTATTCAAGGTTGGGTTCCTAAACCTCTTCTATATGTCCCGATGGCTCGGCCTCTAGTTGTTTCTCATCGGGTGGTAAGGTATTGGCCAAAGCCGAGGAATCAGGGGAAGGTTCGGTACTTACTTGGTAATCGACTGTTGAGATGTCGATTTCCTGTTGTGGAATTTCTTCTCCTTGTTTGCCCGATCCTAGCTCATCCCTCGAGCTGTCCATTGGGGTTCCTAGTATGTCAAGTGGCTCAACATCCAAAGCACTTTTTACCTCATGCTCTTGCTGTGAGTGGCTCTGGATTGAAGCATCAAAACCTGAGGTGGATACTTTCTTAGGTTCTTTCTCCTATGTAATTTGCACCAGAATGACCAGGGACACCTCTGAACTCTTCTCATCATTGTATATGGTTATTAAATCGAACAAGGGATTTGGTATACTTTTTCTTTCTGATGTCCTCACCATCTCGGGTCGAGCCGAAACTTCCCTCGGTGATCCGACCTGTGGTGGTGGAGCTTCAGGGTTTTCTGACTTGGTGGTTTCCTCAATATGAATCAGCTCTGGGCCACTTGGTTCTCCTCAAATTTCTACTAGTTCATCGGTTGGGATCCTTGTCATTTCTATCAGATCGGGGTCATTTTGCAACTGATCAATGATCCTCTGTGCTTCTTGTATCAAGAGTAATCCCCTTCTCTCTACCTCTATTGTCTCTGCCACTCTCATTTCTTCCCTAGCCCCGAGGGCCTCTTTAGTCGACTTCTCTATCGTTTCCACCTGTTTGTCCAATATCATGGCCTTGAACAAGGTCATGTTTGGGTTGGCCATCCTCTGCACCACCTCATCCCAGTCTTGGGCGCACTCTGTAAAAATCTCGTCCTCAAACTTATCATGAGCATATGGCCAACAAGAAAATACCTGTGAAGCATGTTGGAGGACCAGGCCTTTAGGGTCATGTTTGTGTAATCGACCTATTGGGAACCTGAATTCATGATGGCTTAGCCCTTCTAGTTTGGCTTGAGCAATATCTTTCACTAGGTAAAACCCTATATGAAAACCATAGGGTATTAAAGCCTGTTTCTTGTCTTTGACCAATGTAGAATTATAGCCCTGCAGGATGGTCTGATAACAGATTTCTCCCACAACGAGCTGGTCTGGGACATGATCGGGTAGGAGATGTGGTGCTCCAGTGGCCCCAAGCACCCTGATGTAGGTTGAGTGTTCATCTAAATACCAATGGCATACCTTTGCTATTACTTTCTTGGCTGCCACAGATAGTCTTGGGCATTCCTTCTTAAAAATAATGAAATGAATGCAAGCGATGAATTCATCGCAAGTGAGTGCGTAAGACCTTTTATACCTTTTCTCTCATAGTATGCTGAAGTAGACGTGGACCGGGAGCTCTGCGACATGCCAACTTAGATTCATTCTGGTGAAGACATTCCTTGCGCACATGACATCGAGTAGGTACGAGGCCATGTAGAAAGTGGGTGCCTCCCCTTCCTTCAGTGTCTGAGCCTGCTGTACATAGATTCTGAATTATTTTGAGATTATCGCTCCCTAGTTGAAGCTGCTCCCGACAATCGCCACTGTGTACGCCAAAAGCATCCATGCTTTCGAAAACTTGGAGTAGTCCTTTTCTCCATAGAACCGACAAGTGAGAGCCACCAAATAGATGTATGGCTCCCTTAGGTTGATTGGCCCATACCAACCATTGATCTGGTTAGTGAACTTCTTGTCCTCTCTCCACCATGAGGCCATCAATTGGCTGGTGTCATGGAATTCATAGAACTTCACCACAAAGTCTGTGTTGAGCCACTCCCCTGGGTCCTTGAGCTTGTAGTATTTCTGGACTTCTGTTGGGAGGAAAAATACAACACATACGCCATTCTCATTGTTGATCAAGCATTTTTTCCCATCCATATGGTCGATGAGCCATTTCAGAACCTATATGCAAGGGAAAACGGGGGTTCTTCTTGCCACCATGCGTAAATACGACTGTCGGATGTTCGGGAACACCTGGTCATTGAGCGCCCTCACGTCCGTGTCGCTGTGTGGGATATACTCTAGGTATTATTCTCAGTTGATTCTATTAAAGAGACCCCCACACTGCAGGAGCATTACCTTGGATCCAGTGCTTTCCTCTGTATCACCAAAGGTTGGAGGCTGGACACAAGCCTTCTCTGTTGTTGTTTCGATGACAGACTCTACCCTAGGAGCGTACTCCAATTGCCTCGTGGTCCCCAGAGAAGAACCTTCACCTATCTCGACTTGTTTCATATTTGGTGCTCTTGGCGAGTGTCTGGTGGTTGGCTTCCTTGGTGACATCTTACCTGCAACTAAAACATAGTTTAGGGATCGTGCAAATAAAATCGGGTGCACATATATAAATTATAACTAATGAATTAATAGACTTGGATACATACCTCTGAAGCTTGTTAAACCTGGTTTTGATAATCAAAAAGGTCATTACAATGCCAAGACACTCACTTTGCTCCTTCAGACGCTCTGGAATTCAAGTTACATGCATAATGAATTTGTCAAAACCGTTCTAGAGATTTAAACAGGGATGAACTTACCTTGTCGCATCAACCATTCAATTCGGGTTATAAGTGAAATTTCATCAAATCTGTTGCCAGATCTTCAGAGATGTTTAAACTTAAATTCATTGTGGGTTGATGGCTCGGGCGCAGGTGGTAATGTAGTCTATCGACGGTTTAAAAATTTTGTTGTCTAATCAGCACACAGGGTGGAAACTAATGTGGGATAAGGCATTAAATGTTATATTAAATATCCAAATCTGATCATATCTTATGTCGCAAAGGTCCGATCATTTCGCTTGTCTAGTTGGTGGATCGGGGGTCAGGATTGTGCTTCAAACATTTTCATTGATATCTCCTTGCAAAATCTTCAACACCGATTGATCTTGCCGTACAAAGTTGATGTGGCAAAGATGCCTAGGGGCGTGACTAGGACTCAATGAATCTAAAAATAACTTGGGATAAAACTAGGCTGTATGCCCCCCTATGTGGCAAAACCACGTGGCATTCGAGACTAGTGACTTCATCGGCTCATGTTAATCGGAGTCGGAACGTTCTTTAGGCCATATGTTCTACAACCCAATCCTATCTTGACGATGCCAGAAATCATCAAGGATCGACGATCGACAATAAAATTACCCAAGTGCTCTTGGATTGACTCCCTCAAAAATTCCCGAGGTCGAAAACGCATTGGGGATCGACGATCGACGACAATTTTACTGCGGTCAAAATGATTGTTGTAACCTTTTTGAATTTACCCGATCCGGATAAAGCACATTGGCCATCGACTATCAATAATTTCTTTACGTCCTTTGTTAACGTCTGTCTTTCTCGTATTTTGCCGACGTCGAAGGGGATTGACAATCTCTCGAAACTTTATGTGAATAACATACACAAACTAGAATTGCCTTTCACTGATGTCGATGGGGATCGATGCTCAACGATTGATGTTTTTGTGTGGTTCCTTTACTTACTTGAATTCTTTCCGACGTCGAACCTGAGCTCATTAGGTGTAGTGTTTAGCTGTCGATTCTTAATTCGGGTGTTAAGGTATTTTAGACATGAGGTTTCACAAGTTCAAACAATCCTAAATAGGTGATAAGAGACATGAAAACAAAACAAAGATAAAGCATTTCCAAAAATGAAATCGAATCAGAAAGTGAAGAAAACAAGTGGTACCCAAAAAGTGGAAAATTTTTCTATGGCTTTTAGTGTGTGTTGAGTGCTCAACACGATGCTGCAATGATTCCTTCAAAACTTCCTTGATTCTCCCCAAAATTGTCCTGCACCAACAAGCGGTCACCCATCCTAGTACTACTCTAGCTTGAGCGTGCTTAACTGGATAGTTCTAATGAGATCCAATGCATTAACGCTATGATTTAGGCATGTACATAAGACCACTAGGAAATCATTACATGATGTCTGTAATTAACAAATGAAGATGACATTACATTCCATTACCCATCAAAAGGGTGAATATCATGGTTTATCAAAACCACAGGGTCAAAATGGTGATTCAGTGGAAAAGGTGGATGGCCACTGAGATCCATTTGGATCAACAATAACTAACTAAGGAGGGGGCCTTACCTCCTAGTCACTAATACATTCCTTCAATAACACACCGAACTTCAGATATTCATGAACACAAAAGAATTGCAGAGGAACCAAAAAAATAATTTTATGATAAGAAGAGAAGAATTCAGATTACAATCCCTTTCTTCCTTTAACTCAAATCGAGTTGGTTTTTTATACAATTCACACCACTCTTTTCTTAGCAATAAAGAGTTGAGGAAAACCATGAGGATCTATGATCCTCAGAAAATTCTTAATTCGCTTCAAGAGCTCGACTAAGATAGGTAAAGTGGTTTTTCA
>JASDQU010309516.1:0-36246 GCA_032191745.1 Picea mariana
AGATCCTAATCCATTGTAACTAATCCATCTAAATTAGAATATGGATTTTTCTAAATTAGAATATGGATGTTTCTAAATTAGAATATGGATTTTTCTATTTAATTGTATGCCCGTAGAGGCTGAGCAAGTGACTGAGAATTGTGAGGATTGAGATCCGTTTGTAATCTCCATTGGCTGAATAATAAGATGACCGATACCTATGCTTGGTGGACGTAGCCCAACATTTGGGTGAACCACGTAAATTGCTGTGTCTTTGTTGCTTGCATTTGTATTGTTTGTCTTATTGGTAATTGTGTTTTCCACATTAACAATTACAACATGGAGTTTGGCACACACTTACTATAGGAAAAACTCTTAATCAATCCTCATGTGACGCAATAATATTGTGTTGATCAGCTATCGACCGGCATCCCAAGCTCGGCCCATCTATTCCTTTTCTAATTTTCCAAATCAAAACTAAGGTTTTAACCCTCTCTCCTTGCACTTGTGCACAATTTTTAGAAATCAAATTTCCCTATTCCTTTAAAAAAAATTGCACCGTATCTGTGTCTCTCTAGTTTGACTTTGTGCTACTTCAAAAGCTGGAGTACGTACCCGAAAAACCCAATTAAATTTATTAGAGTTAAATTTATTAGGGTTAGGATATTTGTATTTAGAATTAAGGTATTAGTATGTATGTAGACAATGGTGTAAAGTAATTACAAAATCATATTTTAAATGATAAATTTTTGAATAGAACTAATGATTAAAAATATGTATTGTTGTATCTAAGAAAGTAGAATAACCAACCAGTTAGACTAGTTGGTATTTGCATGGAGTTGGAGATCCATCCTATCAGGTACCAGTAAACATGGGGAGAAAATCAAATCAATAATTTAATAACAAGATTAATGACCACGATAGTTTTTCAGTCAATACACAAAAACGAGTTTGAAATTTTTAATTTTTAATTTATAATTTGCAGTCGTTCGTTTACTGTTCTTCATACTTTTTTTTTTATAATTTGCAGTCGTTCGTTTACTGTTCTTCATACTTAACGCATGAACTTTGTAATTTTTACAATACATTTGTTTATAAAAAGGTCATGATACTACATTAAGTTTTGTAATTTAATAATTGCGGGCGGTTCCACGCAACGACTAGCCAAAATGTACACATGGTTCGTTTGTTGGCAGATATGCCATTTGTAGGGTGGCAACAAGAGGCATGAGCTACGCCAACATGATTCGACAGTCGCGCTAATTATTCCGTAAACGAAAGTGTGGAGTAGTGTTTCCGGATTCTGCATAGTGGCAACCTATGACAGCATAGGGATTGCCGAACCGGGAAGATAAACACATGCCGGCGAACTCAAGGATCACAGCTTAGCGCGGTCCGTGAGATGATCCGCCACGCCACGCTCATACACGTAGTTGACACGTTGGCGTCTTTGCCATATTTTGTCTCCATTTACAATAAGGAGCAAGGGCTGTATGGCAGGGTGTAGATTTGAAAATGGAGTGTAATTAGATGGAATCACTGAACTGGTTAGAGTGTCTCAGCCAAAGTTGTCAATTTGCTATAAAATAAATATATTATTATGTGTTTTTAAATAGGAATTTTTATTTTATATATAAGATATTAAAAAAATGTATTTCAAAAATATTGAAATTTTAAAATTTTCTTAAAATGGTTACATAAGTTTTCTTTATTTTAAATTATACACTGGTTGGACACAACTTTTAAATAACACTCGGACAAAGTCACTTGAAAAATATAAATAAAAGAGAAAAGGTATAAACATTGAGTTATTCGACCATCATTGAATATCTATTTTGTAAAAGACATTAAGTGTTAAACACACCTACTACACCCAGAGAAGGAGTGAATTCATATTACAAAGTAAACTCTTTTCAAATATATTTTTAATATTCACCTTTATTTTTAAAAATAGATAAGAGATTTCTTATCCAAAATTATTAATTTTTTTTAAGTGTTTTTAAAAATATACAATTTGACTTTTTAAAAATCAATTATCATGTGTTAGTATCAAGATATAAAAGTTTTGAAAAAATCCACATTTGCAAAATGTGTGTTGAAATGATTAGATATTGTGTCAATTATATTGAATTGATTCATCCCTATAATTGTAATTATTAATAAATTTTGGTAGTCTAATTATTTTATATATGTTAAGTGCTATTTTTATGCATTTGATTTTATTTGATGATATTGTTTATTGTTGATATGGGACTTTTTTTAAAAATGAGTGGTGATAAGTTTAGATTAAATATATATTTTTTATATAGTGGAAAATTTTATTAGTTGAGATAACCAAGAGACTCATCATTGTTATTCAAGAAAAACCATTCTACTTGGAATAATCACTTGGGAGTGTATAAAAAGGTAAGCTTTCACTTTTACCATATGATTGTTAGCCTATTTCCTTAAGTCCTAGTTGATAACTAAGAAGAAGCACTTTTAAATCATACTCTAAGAAAAAGCACTTTTAAATCATACTCTAAGACCAAAGATTAGATAGACTCTATCACCAATATAATAAACTAAAATGTTTAACAAGTTAATTATTCAAAATAAATAAAATCACATTAATACATTTATATACATAAAATTAATGTATTAAATAGATAATATGAGAAATAATTCAATTAATGTATTAAATAGATAATATGAGAAATAATTCCATATTTAGATAAATAAGTATTTTTGATTATTTAATATTGTTTATTATAATGATTATTACTAGTGTATTTATGTTTTATTTTAATATTTTGTTATGTTTTTATTTTATTTTTTTAAACATATATTTTTTTTAGGTGGAAAAATCAATCATAACTCATTTCTCATTTGGAAATGAGGATAGTCATCATTGGTTGTCATTCTAAATTGTTATTGCAACTTATCATTGTTATTCAATGAAAACCACTCCACTTAAAATAAGAGTAGATTTTCACTCCATAAGAGGTTATTAACATGTTTCCTTACCATAAAAATGGTTTTAACTTAAATAATATTCAACATTCCCGTTACCATGACTACAACATTAACTTTATATATTTTTCCAAAAACCTTTAATCCTATAGATAAAACTAAATAACAATTCAATTATAATTTATGTTAATTAAATAACACTTCAATATAATTTACATAAATTATCATTTCAATGTAGTTATTATATTTGTATAATATTTTCCACAATTTTTTATTAGTAATAATTGATTTTCCTCCATTTCAATGTCCTATTATGTGTCATATTAATGATAATAATTATCTTTTCTTTTCATATTTAAGTCAAATCTATGGAACAATGGTATAGACATTCAATGCTCCCCACTAAGATTTGTTAATTGTTTTTTTAAATTGTTTGTTTCTTTTAGATTTGTTCTGCAAAAATATTTATACAACATTTAATGTTATTTAAGAAAGACATGGATAGTAATAATGAAGGAACACAACCCCAGATGGGGTGACACACAACACTCAAGTGCCATGTCCCACAAGGCCTGGTCAAGCCATAAATAAGGATGGTCACCTACCATCCCCTCGACATTAAGAATGGGAGCCAACCATAACTGCCATAACTGCCAGCCAAGAGCCATGGGACTTCTCCCTCACGCGAACAGCCAAACGACCATCGACTTCAATGCTAGGGAGGCGATCATGGAAGTCGTCTCATCCTACCTTCCGGTTATTATCCACCTCTACATTTACCTTCCTCATTTTGTTTTTGGTCCACACCAGGCTTGTAATCTAGAGTTTGAGAGCGGCCATTGTTGCATCCACTGTAATTTTGCCATTAGCTTTGTCCTCTCGATGCCCCAGTAGCGTGGAAATCCACGTCGTGGCCCATCCTGGTACAACATGGCTGTAAAGCAGAAATGACTGCAAAAGATTAAGAGGGCGCTCTCAATTGCTTGCACCCAGAGAGATAAGATTGCTCGCAGAGATGGAAGGGAAAGGATGGCCTGGTCACCTCCAGCAGTTTTTGTGGAGGAGGTCATCCTGGAGGAGGCCATCTAGCTCCCTCTAGAGGATATGCTCTTCATGGTGCAGGAAAATTGGTAGCCTCCAACCAAATTCCCTAAGGACGAAACTTGGGTAGTTACAACGGCTTACCATAGTCCAGGCACCATGGACTCACAAATGGGGGATTTCCCTATCTGTTACATTGAGGAGTAACTCCTGGAGGAGTTCCTCCAAATGGCATAGAATGACATAATCCCGGAGGGTATCGCTCCTTTCACAATCTCAGAGCACAAACCTGGGAGCATAGGGCAGGGCTGAGGAGCAGAGCACGAGAACATGACACTAGGATGGTGTGAAGGAAGGAACGTGGGCTGCAGAAAGTGAGATATAGGGTGGGAACATGTTGAAGGAGAGTGGAAAGGTCCTTATGCCACCTCCTATTCCGACAACCTCGAACCAGTGGTGTATCCCTCCGCCCTTCTTCCACCCGAAAAATTTCGATTTGGTGTTTGATTTGAGGCACCAGATGGCAGACCAAGCCTATTGTGGCACACTCATAAACCAACGCATAGACATGCTCTATGAGGCTTTCTCCAATGCACCAACAAAGAAAAGATGTCCAACATGTGCAAGACTCTATGCCCTGCTAGCTTGGAACGAAATGCCCAATGAAGACCTCGACAATGAAGACCTCAACGGGTAATAGAGTGACCAAAATTACCTTCTAGTTTTCGTTAGATGATCAGGCTCTGGTTGGGTGTTATGTCAGTTAAAACTCTTTTCTGTTTAGTTTCTTTTCAGTTTCAGTTGTCATGGACAAATATGCAGATTATAGACTGCCACTCGTCCTAGTTTCCTTTGGGCAAGGTAGATGGCGGTCTGCCTCTTTTGGACATGTTATCCAAGGCTGCCAACTATTTTGGTTTCCGTTTTTTTGGCAGAACAGCTAGCAGCCCAAGGATAGATGTATATTTTTTTTTATGATATAATATAAAGGATCCACTCTCTCTTTTTTACTTAAAAAAATAATAATGAAGGAACACATGACATTTTTATAGTTTTTCTTAATTTTTGATAAAAAAGTTACTTGGTACTTGTAACAAAGTTTATGGATTATGTAATTAATTTTAAATATTCAAATACTTGAAAGAAACAATAAGACTTGAAATATATTAACCAATCACATATGAGAAAAACAAATATTTGTATTAAATCGAAATATATATATTTGTTTTCTTAAATTAAACATTATATTTCACACACATACTTAAATTAAAAGATAAATTAATGTCAGATCAATAACAAACTCATCCCTGTAATCCCTTGGCATGGACTAATAAGATAAGTTTGAAATATGTCAACATACTTGGTTTCTTTTCGTGTTAAAGAATGAGTTAATTTCACATATTTCAATGTAATTTTACTATTGATTTAGTAAAAATTTTGTATGTATTATAACTTAATTTTATTGATGAGAATATCAACCATTTTAAAATGATTATTTTAATAAGAATTTTGAAATAACAAAGTTATTTCAATTTAACTTAAAAATTTTGAAAATTGAAATTATTTATTTATTAACTTATTTCTTTATAATAATAATAATAAATAATAAATATTCTCCACATTTATAGATAATCATTCATGGATAATTATAAATAGAATATTAATTTATTCCTTTATAATGATAATAGTAAGTTTATGCCACATTCATGGATAATTATAATTAGAATAATAGCAAAATTGTGTCAATTGAAATTTTATTTTTTGGTGAGTTTGATTTATTGATGAGGATGATGATAATGATTATCTGAAATAGAATTGGTCTATAGAACCTTAAGAGGGTAATATATTACATGCAATTATTTATAATTTCATTTATGTGTTTGAAAAGCATTAAGAGAATATTTCCAACATCATCATAGTTTTGTTGAGTTAAAAGATTAGGAAGGTTGGTACTTTCACAAATATTTTGAAATTGAGATCTAATGACGGTATAGTTTGGACAATCTAAGAGAAAGTGTTTCTCATATTCAACCTTCTTAGTGTCACAAAGTTGACGCACTCTTTCATCCCAAAGCCTTTTAAGAATTGATGGAGCTCATGAGAAATTGTTCTTATCTAGACTCTTTTTTATTATAGTCTATATTTAATATTATTTAAAATGATTATTAAAATATTTAATATTAATTTATAAATTCTTCTAAATTAATAATTAGCATTTTAATTTAAAATTATTATAAATTCAAAATGCAGGGACAAAAAAATCCAACCATGTTAAAGGTTGGTTTTAACAAACTATATATATAAAAGATAAAGTGAAATGAAGTAAATTATTGAATTCACACATAGTTAATATAGTTAATTTCATAATATTATAAAATATATTAATATAATTTTAAATTTATACATATTCATAATTTATTTACTAATAAATTATTTATAAGTATTTATTTGATTTTTCCAATTTTATGAGAAAAGCTCTACTTAAGCAACATGTTTGAGTTGATCTATAAAATAAAAATAAAAAATTAAATTATGACTTTGCTTTCCAATGGTTCCAAATTTTAAATAGTAAGCATAGTGACCAAAACTCTAATACGTAATAAACAAAGCTTCATTTTTCTAACCAAAACCTTAATATAAATAATTTTTAATTTCAATTAAATTATTTAAAATAGTGACCAAAACCCCAACACACAAAATATAAGTAATTGAACAAATTCAAAAAGTAATAATAAACACTACATAATCATTTTAAAGTTTCCTTCTATGTAATATATTTTATGAGCTTAAAGTTCCTATGAATTTTAGAAAGGAAACAATTCGTTTGATTTTTTTTTTCAAACTTTGTCAAAATTTAATTTTCGTAATGTGTCAAACACAAACCAATAATGTCATTCGATGAGCATGCCCTGACGTTGCAATATGATGAACAAAACTGGACGTGACAATGTGAGGAACATAGTAATGTTGTGATGTGTCAAACATAGTAACGTCGCACAGTGGCATCATAGAGTGGCACCATATAGTGACGAACATAGTAACATTGTAATTTGTTGAACATAGTAACATCACAATGTGATGAACATAAACTGAAATCGAAAAGTGACGAACATAGACATGTCGTCACAATGTGACGAACATAGTCATGTCATCGCAATGTGGATAGTAACGTCACATTGTGACAAACATGAAAAGATGTTGCAATGTGTTTTACATCACCTTGTCGTGGAAATGTTACGAATATTTCCTCATGTTGCAATGTGACACACATATCCCAACATCGCAATGTGACAGACATTTCCAAACGTCGCAATGTGTTGAACATACTGATGTTGCAATCTACCAAACATAGTAACATCACAATGTGACAAACATATACCCCTATTTCAAGGTGATGAACATATCCCTATCGTCGAAATGTGATGAACATATTCAAACATCACAATGTGACAAACATATCCTTGTCGGCGCAATGTGATGAACATTGCCCTATCATTGCAATCTAACGAACATATCCTTGCATTGCAATGTGATGCACATATCTTGACGTCACATTTTGACATACATTTCCAAATGTATCAATGCGACGAACACAACCCATTGTCGCAATCTTATGTACACAACCCAATGTGGCAATGTGACAAACATAGACCAACATTGCAACAATACGAAAATTTCTTGACTTCGTAATGTGATGAACATGACCCAATGTTGGACTCTAAAAAACCTATTCCAACACCATAATGTGACAAACAAAAAGCCTTCATCGTAGTTTTATGACCATAACATTACAATGTCAGGTGACGAACAAAAGATGATGTCACAATGTGATGAACAAAACCTGATGTCGCATTATTTTCTTAGCCTACAAGTATTGAAAACCAATGAATTTCCTTTTCCTAGTCTAAGTATGCATATAAACTTCTATGTTGCTTTCACATGAAATATTGTAAACCAACCCCATATCCCTTCTAGTATGGAGTCAAACTTGATGTCACATGTACTATCTCTGAAGTAGATGCCACTTTGTACCTTCAGTTAGTTGTTATCCTTCTGTATGTGTCTCATACCCATCCTAATATTTCATTTTCTATTGTTCTTGTTTCCCATTGATCCACATGGATATTGGTGGCCACCCACCTATTCCAACTGGCTCCTCTTGTTAGTTTTTATTTCAACACATTCTTTTTTACTTCTTTCTAATTGTGGGTTCTACACTTCTAAGGTTATCTGAAGCCCTACACATATTCCAGGTTGATATTGGTGGCCTCTACCCTAATCCAACTGGCTTATTTTGTATGTTTTCATGTCATCACATCTTGTTGTACTTCGAGGGTCGTTTTAGAGTCCTAAACTATGTTTTTTTCTCGCCACAATCAAAATGTAGATGGAGTCAGATTTTGATGGCGTAATGTTTTGTTATCTAAAATACCTTTCCAATGAGCTATCACGCACCTAAAACAGAGGTCGTAAGCAAAATTTACGACCCCAAAGAGTTAAAGTACCAACTTACCCATAGGGGCCCACATAACGTTTGGTGTTTCATCTACAAGGGTTAGGTTTTTGGATTTCTAGGGTTTGGGAATTCATAAGTAATGTTAAAAAGGCCTCTGGAGCCTCATTGTAACCATTCTACTCAAAACGATGCGCATAGAAACCACATCTCTTCTCAGAGATAGCTACCACCATTTGATAAAGTGTTTCAGTTCTGCAGTTTTATAGTTTCATCCTATTTCATTTATTCAATAGAAGATATTGTTCACTCGATATCTATGTTGTTATTCATATCTCTATGTTTATTGTATTCATTATGTTAATCATTTCATTCCGCTCCTAAATCTGGATCAGTGGTATCATAGTGGTCTGCTCTTCATTTATTTTTCTTCGTGCATGTCCCCGACAAGATCTACATACAAGAAGTTAGGACTCGAACCAATCGATCCGTTGCAATATCGATTGCACCAAGCTCAAAAAAAACCCATGGGAGACGAAAATAAATATGATGGAGCAGGTGATCCTTTTAAAATGTTGCTCGAGGAATCCCTTGCACGACAAAGGAATGAAATGATGAACAACTTTGTGCAGATCCTTCGGCGGCTGCCCATGGGAGAATCATATTCATCAAGCAGCCATGCAACCCCCTTCAAGGTACATGTAAATTTTGATATTCCATTATTTGAAGGACTCATAGATTTATATGTTGTAGATAAATGGTTGAATCTGCTCGAAGGGTATTTTTCGGTCGATCATTTTTTCAATCGGGAAAAGATCACTTTTGCACTCCTCAAGGTCTTCCCCCATGTTAATGACTAGTGGGACACTTGCTTTGAGCAAAGGGCCATAGAGGGATCTGTAATATTGTGGTTTACCCTACATGGGACTCCTTCCTGGATGCCATGAAAGAACAGTACTACCCTATTGGAAGCTATGAGGACCAGTACACTAGATGGACCACCATGCATCAAGAAAGGGACCAAAAAGTACCAGACTTCACCAATATTTTACATACCCTATGCACCAAGTTGGGTATCAAATACTCTAAGTGACATCTTGTGCTCAAATACCACTGTTGTTTGCATAGATACATTCAAACAAAAATGGATTTTCTAGACATCGCCTCATTGGGTACAACTTATATATATATTGTCAAGATCAAGAAGAAATTTAAGTAGAAGAGGCAAGAGTTTGGATCTGCAAAATACTCATAACCCAAGCAGGGAAAAGGCAGCCCCATCCCACACAACAAGGGATAGAGAAAATATGGCCACTCTCAGGACAACCAGTCCAAGCCACAACACAAGAAGGGAAATGAGAGGACGAAGAAGGACAAGAGAAAATGGTGTGAATACCATAAAATCCTTTGGCACAACACTGAAGAATGTTACTCCAAGCAGTCACTCGTGGTCGAGCTGAAGGCTTCCAAGTTAGAGGTTGATTCTGATTCTGAATCAAATCCAGAATGAGGGAAGAAGATTATCGCTTCTGAACCCACTGCCATTGTCTCTACCACCAAATTCCATCCAAGCGAACCATAATAACTAGAGGAAGGAGAATGCCTCTTTCACTCACAGATGTGGGTAAAGGGGGCTCTGCTTCATTTCATTATCGATAGCAACATTCATAAGAACCTGATCTCAGCAGAGGTCATCAAGCGATTGGACCTTCTAACAACACCACACCTGCAACCCTACACCATCGTTTGGCTTCGCCAAGGAAGAGATCTCTGTGTCAGCCAACAGTGTTGTCTGCCCTACTGCATCAAGCCCTTCAAAGATGAGGTATTATGTGATATTTATCCCCTTAAAGTTTGTGATGTTATTTTAGGACAACCATATTTGTGGAAGCATCATGTTGTGTATAAGTCTAGACCCTGTAGTGTCATTATTACTTTTGGTAGACAATTGTACAAGATACCATAGGTAGCCCCGCCTACTGCTATTTCTTTAATATCTACTAAGAAATGCAGTAAGGTCATTTCACAAACCGAGAAGTTTGTTTTATTCGTGATCTGGTCTCATAGTAAGCAGAAGGTCACCACCACATATGTGGCCTCTACACAGAACCTCTCTTTGCATAAGAAGCAAGTGGACGAGATCGTGGAAGAGTACATAGACATATTCTCCTCACCCATCAAGGTACTGACGCATTGCAAAGTCAAGCATCCAATTGATCTAACCTCAATGCACCTATACCTAATGGACTAGTCTATCGTTGCTCCCTGATGGAAAATGATGAAATCAAGCGTCAGATCCAAGATCTTCTTCAAAAGGGGCACATTAGACCCATCTCCTCCCCTTGCAGAAGCCCAATTGTATTGGTTCAGAATAAGGATGGGACCTATCAACTCTGCATTGATTACAGAGAATTAAACAAAATCATAGTTAGAAACCGGTACCCAATTCCCAGGATTGATGACCTTCTTGACCAACTCAAGGGAGAAAATTTCTTTAGCAAGATTGACCTAAAATTTGGTTACCACCAGGTTCCCATTGAACCAACTGATGTCTGGAAGACAAATTTCAAATCTAAATAAGGTATCCTTTCTAGAAATATGCGACCTATGATAAGGAAATGTATTCCATTGTACAAGCCTGTCATCAATGGAAACATTACATTCTGGGAAAGGATACGATCGTCCACACTGATAAAAATCCTCTGCAGTTCATATAGACAAAGGGGAAGTTGGAGAACGACCACGATCAGAAGTGGTCCACCTACCTTCAAAATTTCCATCTCAACATCAAGTATAGGACAGGGAGCACAAATAATGTTGTTGACTGCCTCAGTCGACCTCCCATGGCTGCACTCACCATTGTGCTCCATTCTTATGGACATGAGGCATCTAATTTGCCCCAACTTTATCAGCAAGATTCGGACTTAACCGCCACCTATCATATCTTGGGTACAGGCGCAATTGTCACCAATTTCAATTTGGGAAACCCACTACAATCGAGTGGCACGATATTTTGGCATGGAGAAAATTGTGGCCATTCTCCAGAAAACAAATTATTGGCCAAAAGTTCGACATGAAATAAGCAAGTATATCAGATCTTGCACTGCATGTTCCATTTCCAAGCTAGACATCAATAAGAAAGGCTTATACACCCCTCTTCCTACCCTCAAGAATCCTTAGGAATCCATCTCGATGGATTACATGGCTGGCCTTCCATCCATCAAGAAAGGCAATGATTATGTATTTGTGGTCGTTGGTCAGTTTTAGAAGATGACCATCCTCACATCCTGCAAGAATAACACTATAATGACAAATAATACCAAGCTCTTCTTCGAACGAGTGTTGGTCCATTTTGGGATACCACAGACCACCATCTCCGACCGAGACAATAGGTTCCTCAAAACATTTTTGTCGATTCTCTGGTCATTGTCAGACACCAAGCTCACTAAATCCACTTCTTTCCACCCCCAAATAGACGGCCAAATAAATGTCGACAATCGGATTATTGTGCACATCCTGTGCATGTACAACTCTAAGCATCTGCATACATGGGATGAGATCCTCTCCATAGCTCCACCAACCATATCCCATTTCAGGTGGGACTGGGATTCCAACCCTTGGGTCCCATTTATGTATCACTAACTCTTGCAACCACATTGATAAACTCTTCCATTGTTTAGTCTGAGACCGACAAAGCCACCAGATTCACTGAGTGGATTTAGCACATCCACCAAACAGGTCCATGAGATTTTGTATATAGGCAATGCTAAGTACAATCAACGCCATGATCAAAACAAGGTATCGCACCAGTTTTAGGTTGGAGACAAGGTTTGTTTACACTTACAGAAGGAGCATATTATAGGGTCCCATTGGAAGCTCCACCCAGTTTTGTATGGGCCTTACACCATCACCAAGGTTGTGGGTAGCAATGATTTTGAGCTCAACACTCAGCCATTCATTGGTTTAAACCCAATGTTCAATGTGGACCTCCATTGACCATATTTTCCACCATTATTGGACACCTCAGATATCGCAGAATAGCTGACACCAAAAAATCTCAACCCTAAATGCATGGAATAAGCATCCACTGATTAGATAGTGGACACACATGTCAAGGGAAATCTCCAACAGAGGATCCATATTTATTGGGTTTTCAAGGAAGGGAAGCTCCTATGGCTCACCCAGGGCCAAATCCAACTGAATTTTCCTCACCTAATGGGGGAACTCAACGCAATGGAGGCCATTGCTTCCTAAGGGGGGAGGATTGATCTAGGTGGATATTGGTAATACCCCACCTATTCCAACTGGATCCTCTTGTCAGTTTTTAGTTCAGCGCGTTCTTCTGTACTTCTTTGTAATTGTGGGTTCTACACTTCTTGGTTGTCTGAAGCACTACACATATTCCAGGTGGATACTGGTGGCCTCTCACCTAATCCAAATGTATTATTTTGTATGTTTTCATGTCAGTACATCTTGTTGTACTTCTAGGGCCGTTTTGGAGCCCTAAACTATTTTTTTTTGCTTGCCACAGTGAAACTGTAGATGGATTTAGAGTTTGATGGTGTAATTTGTATTTCTATGAAATACCTTTCCAACGGGCTATCACACGGCTAAAATGGAGGTCGTATGAAAAAGTTACGACTCCGGGAAGTTGAAGTACCAACTTACCCATATGAGCCCACATAACTTTTGGTGTTTCATCTCCTAGGGTTAAGTTTTTGGATGTCAAGGATTTTGGCATTCATAAGTAATATTAAAAAGGCCTCTAGAGCCTCATTGTAATCATTATTCTCAGACGGATGCACGTAGTAGCCACATCTCTTCTCACAGATAGCTACAACCATTCAAGAAAGTGTTTCAGTTCTGCAGTTTTACAGTTTCAGCCTATTTCATTTATTCAATAGAAGATATCGTTCACTGGATATCTGTGTTATTCTTCACATCTATGTTTTTATTGTATTCAGTCTGTTAATCAGTTCGTTTTGCTCCTAAATCTGGATCACCCATCATATGAAAACACCCTATAAGAGATATTGGAAATAATTCAAAACAATACCTCAATATATTTGGGGTATAGTTTAGTTTTGAATACATTATGGTTTATGGGGGATACTTTGTTGGTTGGTTTCACTAATTTCAATTAGGCTAGTTACCTTGATGATTAGAAGTCTACTATAGGTTATGTTTTCAATATTGGCTCTAAACCTGTGATCTAAATTTATGAGCGGAACAAAATGAAAACACATATTTATAACATTAACATTGAGAAATAGTGAATAATTACATAGATACAATAAAACTTGACTTCTATTAAATAAGAAATATGTTGAAACTGTAAAATGCACACTGAAATAAGCTTGATATAATGGTGGAAGCTTATCTCTAAGAAGATATGTGATGGCTATGATCATTCACAAGAAGATGAGTACAATGAGGTTCTCCAATCCTTTTTACAATAAACATGAATGGCAAATCCCTAGACATTCAAAAACCTAACCCTAGGATATTAAGCGTCAAAAGTTATGTGGGTCTCGTTGTGGTAAGTTGGTACATCAACTTCCTGGGGTCGTAACTTTTTCATATGATCCCCATTTTAGGAGAACGATAGCCTGTTGGAAAGGTATACTAGAGGAATAGACACTATTCCATAAAAACATACATCCATCTGTAGTTTGACTATGGTGAGCCCTAAAAACGTTGTTTAGGGACTCAAAACAACCCTAGAAGTTGAGGACCTAAAAACTAGGAAAAAATTGTCAAACTGAGAAATTGTCAAGATGAGCTAGTTGGAATAGGTGGGTAGCCACCGATATCTACTTGGATCAATCCTCGCCCATTAGGAAGAAATGGTCTCCATTTCATTGAGTTCCCCCATCAGACGAGGAATTTTTTGTTGAATTTGGTCTCGGGTGAGCCACTTGCCTTGGTGCAGGATCTCCCCTGCTTTGACAACCTGATAAAGTTGGATCCTTTGTTCGCGAGTTCCCTTGACCTGTGTTTCCAAAATTTAATCATTGGATTCTTGTTCCATGTCGTTAGGGTTGAGATATGTTGGTGTCAATTTTTCTTCTAATCTTTGAGGTGTCTAATAATGGTGGAAAATATGGTCAAAGGGGGTCCACATTAAATACTGGATGCAATCCAAGGAATATGTTGAGATCAAAATAATTATCACCCATATCCTTGATGATGGTGTAAGGTCCACAACAAAGTGGACGAATATTTTGATGGGGCCCTGTAAGGCGTTCCTTCTGCAAGTGCAACCAAACCTTATCTCCCACATGAAACTTGTGTGGCACCCAATGTTGATCATGGTGTTGCTTATACTTGGCATTGAACTTCTGTAAAATATCATGAACTTGTTGGCAGATGTGCTAGATCTGCTCAATGAACCTGGTAGCTTTGTCGACTTCAATTTGAGCATGGAATGAGTCTGTCTGGGTGGCCGCAAGGGGTAGTGCAACATCCATGGGAATCAATGGTTGAAATTCCAACCTCACCTGAAAGGGGTTGTGGTCAGTTCAAATATGTAAGGATCTATTGTAGATGTGTTGAACATAGGTAACACTCTCATCCCATGTGCGCGCATGATTGGAATTTTACATGTGAAGGATATGCACGATCATCCCATTGATGACCTTAGTTTGACCATCCATTTAGGGGTGAAAGGAAGTGGATATGCTGAGCTTGGTTTCCAGCAGTGACTAGAGGATCGACCAGAATGTGTTGAGGAACTAACTGTCCCGATCTAAGATGATGGTTTATGAAATCCCAAAATGTACCCACACTCGTTCGAAGAATAGCTTGGTATTGGCCTATGTTCTGATTCTCTTCTTGTAGACAACAAAAATCGTCATTTTAGAAATACGATCAACCACCAAAAAACATAGTCATTTCTTTTCTTGGTTGACGTAAATCCCAGCATGTAGTCCATCGATATGGATTCCTAGGGCCTTTCAGGAGTAGGTAGAGGAGTGTACATTCCTTGTTTCTTAATGGCCGATTTGGCAATAATGCAAGCAATGTAGGACCTGATATACTTGTTGACATCACGTAGAAGTTTCAACCAATAGAAATGTCGTTGCGACACTACCACTATGTTTTTGACACTGAACTGTCCTGCCACCCGACTATAGTGGGCTTCCCAAATCAGATTCACTCGCTTTCTTGATGGAACACAGATATGGCCCAGATGGCATAGAAACCCATTGTGAATATGAAAATTAGTGACATTTTTGTTTGCGCCCAACATCTAGTAGGTGGAAAGGAAGTCAAGATCTCTCTCATAGAGTTGGGGCCATTTGGAGGTCTCGTGGCCATAAGAGTTTAGCATGTTGGTGAGTGTTACAACTGGAGGGAGGTTGAGGAAATCAACGACGTGGTTGGTGCTTTTTGTCTTATACTTCATGTTGATATGGAACTATTGCAATTATGTGGACCACTTTTGATGGTGGTCATTCTGCAATTTTCCTTGTGTCTACATGAACTACAATGGCTTATGATCGGTGTGGATGACTGTCTCTTTCCCAAGAATGTAATCCCTCCATTGGTGGAAGGATTGAACAATGGAGTAAATTTCTTTGTCGTAAGTAAGGTACTTACAAACAACATCTGATAGTGTCTCTCTATGATAGGCCACATTGTGTCTATGCTGAGTGAGAACTGCGCCCAAAGCACAGTTTGAAGCATTTATCCCGATCTCAAAGGGTTATTGCAGTTCAGGTAATGAGAGAACTTCGGTTGATCATAATCATTTCCTCAAATCACCGAACAAATTTTGTTATGATACGCGCCACATGAAATTTTTCTTACCACCACCCCTGGTTACTTTGTTTAGGGCCCATGCAATATGGGAGAATCCCAACATGAACCTGCGATAGAAATTACCAAGGCCCAAAAAGATTCTAACCTCAGTGAGTGTGGTTGGGGCTGGCCAGTGACGAATGACCTAGTTCTTGGAGGGATCAACATCCACCCCATTCTCATCAACAATGTAGCCTAGGTACTAGACCCTATCCATGTCGAAGGAGCACTTTTCCAAATTTGCATATATCTTTTGTTTTCACAAAGTGTGCAAGACCTGTTGAATATGTTGCAAGTGTTCCTCCAAAGTCTTGTTGTAGATGAGAATGTCATCTAGATACACAACCACAAAATAATTGGTGAAAGGACGAAATATATTGTGCATCATCCTCATGAAATTTCCTGGGTCGTCCTCAACCCGAAGGGCATGACCAACCATTCGAAAAGACCTTATTTGGACTTGAAGGCAGTCTTTCATACATATGTTGACACTATTGGGACCTGATGGTATCCAAACTTCAGATTAATATTACTGAATTATTTTTCCCCAGGATTGAGCTCATCAAGGAGATCATCGATTTATGGAATCATGTACCGATTCCTCAGTGTGATTTTATTTAGTTCCCAATAATTGATGTAGAGTCACTAGGTCCCTTATTACTTCTTCACAAGCATGATTGGGCTCCCACATGGTGATGCATTGGGTTGGATGTGCCCCTTTTGGAGCATTTCTTGGATCTGATTCTTGACCTCCTTGTTTTCCAATAGAGAGCGGCGATAGACTAGCCTATTGGGTAGCGGTACGTCGGGGGTCAGATCGATTGAACTCTTGACCTGATGTTGTAGAGGTACCCCAGTGGGTGAGGAGAAGATGTCTTTGTATTATTACATGACCTTGTCCACTTTCTTATGTTTCATGGAGATAACGGTCGCAGAGGACATGGATGTGACTGCAACCTTTTGCTTACTTTGAGAGTGAATCATGAAGAAGACAAAATTCCTGGTCTGAGAGATGACCTTCCTACATTTCCTGACATAGAACAAGGAAATGGAAGTAGGTAGGACTACCTTGGGTATCCTGTGCAATTTCCTGTCCAAAGTAATAATAAAATTGTGAGGCCTAGACTCATATACAACATGATGTTTCCATAAATAAGGTTGGCCCAAAAGAACATCACAAACTTCAAGGGGAGATACATCACACAATACCTCATCTTTGAAGGGCTTTTCGATGTAGGACAAGAAACATTGTTGGATGATGCAAAGATAGCTTCCTTTGCGGAGCCGTCCGATGGTGTATGATTGTCGGTTCGGCATTGTCAGTAGGGATAGCCACTTCAGGACCTCCGCTAAGATGAGGTTCTTCTGGGTACCTCTAATCAATGATTAAGTGCAGTGGAGTACCCTTCACCCACATCTGTGAATGAAACAAACACTCGCCTTCCTTTGGCTCATCAAGTTCACCGGGATGGATCTTGGTGGTAACAACAATGGCACTGGGTTCCATGTCAATAATGTGTCTCCCCTTTTCTAGTTCTGACTATAAGTCGGAACCCGCATCTGATTCATAGGCTTTCACCTCCAACAACAATCAATAGTGTTATGCCAGGGGATCTTATGGAAGTGGCACCACTTCCCGATGTATTTATTCTTCTTTCAATTGTCCTTCTCTGTTTGTGGCTTAGAATGGTTGTCCTAAGGGTGTCTGTATTTGCTTTTCCCTTTGTTACGTGGGTTGGGGCTGCCCTTTCCCTGCTTCTGCTATGAGGGGTTCCCAGACCCAAACTTTCATGTCTTTTGTTTAAGCTTCTTATCGATTTTGACAACATATCGATAGGATGCACCTGAGGATGAGATGTCGAGAAACTCCATTTATTTCTAGATGTATCTATGCAGACCTCTATAGTACTTGAGCACCGGATATCGCTCAGAATATTTGATACCAACTTGGTGCACAAGGTATGGAAGACATTGGTGAACTCTGGCACTGTTTGGTCCATGTTGTATACAAGTCATCATAACTTCCAACAAGGTAGTATTGTTCCTTAATAACATCCCTGAAAGAACCCCAAGCGGGTGCAACTACAAATAATATGGATCAATCAATTTCCTTTTTCTCACAGGAAGTCTCTCACCAATATTTGACGTGGGGGACGGCCTTGAGGAGCACAAATGTAATATTTTCTCTATCAAAAACGTTTTGGACAGTGAAATACCCTTCTAGAAGGTTCAACCATTTATCTACAACATTCAAATCTATTTGAACTTAAAATATAGGAATATCAAAATTGATTTGTACCTTGAAGGGGGTGTTGCCTCCGCTTGAGGTAGATGCATTGCTTGTCAGCAATCGTCGAAGGATTTGTGCAAATTTTTCCATCATCTCATTCCTCTATTGCTTGAGGGATTCCTCTATCTCTCATTTTGAAAGGATCTCATGTTGCGTTGTATTTATTTTTGTCTGCCATGGAAGGTTTCTTGGGCATGCAAGAGTAGTTTTCCTCAACATAAACAAACTCGAGACCCAACTCTCTATGCCTTGACTTCGTTGGGGGCATGCACTAAAAAACAACAAGGAGAAGACTGCTCTGATACCACTGATCCGGATTTATGAGTGGAATGAAATGAAAACAAATATTTATAACATTAACATAGAGAAACCTTGAATAATAATAGAGATACAATAAAACTTGGCTTTTATTAAATAAGAAATATGTTGAAACTGTAAAATGCAAACTGAAACAAACTTGCTAGAATGGTGGTAGCTTATCTTTGAGAATAGATGTGACAACTATGCTCATTAGAAAGAAGATGAGTTCAATTAGGATCTCAAAGCCTTTTTACAATAAACATGATTTCCAAAACCCTAGACATCCAAAAACGCAACCCTAGGAGATGAAGTGTCCAAAGTCATGTGGGCCTTCTTGGGATAAGTTGGTACATCAACTTCCTAGGGTCGTAACCTTTGCATATGATATTCATTTTAGGCACACAATAATTTGTTGGAAAGGTCTATCCGAGGAATACACATTATGCCATCAAACTCTAACATTATCCACAATTTGAATGTGGCAAGCCCTAAAAAAGTTGTTTAGGGCGTCAAAACGGCCCCGGACGTTTAGGACTCGAAAACTAGGAAAAAACACCCAAACTGAGAAACTATCAAGATGAGCCAGTTGGAATAGGTGGGTGTCCACCCATATCCACCTGGATCAACCTGTCACTTATATGAATCTTATATGAAGCAATATGATCTTTCTCCATCTTCATTAGAAACAAAGTATCAAGAAATAGTTAATGCAAGTCAAGAAGCCCCATGGCTTTGACGAATCTTTTCAAAGTTTGGATTCTAGAAAACCACACTCTCGTGTGACAATCAAAGTGACATAAAACTTTCCAAAGATCGAATTCAACATCAACATAACAAACACATTAATCTACACATGCACTTCATTAGAAATCGTATTCAAAATCACATTCTAGAAGTGTTGTTTTTCCCTATAGATGATCAATTTGCAAACATTTTCACAAAGTCTCTTATAGAAGTGAAGTTTTTTAAACTTTGATCTAGGTTAGTAGTTCAATAAGTTGTCATTAAGGAGGGATAGGTTCTAATGCCTCCTTTCTTCTCCTATTATGTCACATTTTTATAGCCTTAAATCCTATCCCAAATTGTTCTTAAAGGAGGATGTTAGGATATTTAGACACTTGGGAGTTAACTAATATCAACTTGGTCTAATTCCAATGAGGGTCTATCTTGAAGCCATGGGGGCACCTTGAGGTAGTGTTGGAATGTGTGGTTCCACCTAGAGATATTATATTAAATGGTATCGTGACTCATGCACACATAAGTTGATCAAATCCCACCCCCATTTTCTTCAAATTTTAATCATTGCATTAGTGTCACGGGAATATTATATGGGAGGTTCACCCCACAAGGAAAATACCCACCTATCCTCCATGTTCCATTTTAAATGTTGACTTGGTCCCTTTTTGTATCATATTACTTCCTTCATTTGTTTATTGTGATGTCTCTCACCTAACGACTTCCTTCATCTCTGATGAAATATTTCCTCCATGTTGTGATCATTCCTCAGTGCTTTTCAGACCAAGGGAGACATCATTTCCAATTATGGAAACTCATAGCTCACATATAGGAACCTTCCATAATCATTCGAGCTCCTCCCACACTTTATAGATTTATCGGCCTCCTCCTTGGCCTCACCTTTATTTCCACTCTCTGCCAACCTTTGATTCTCTACGTCCATATTTTCACCCTGTTCTTCTTCCAATCCCTCTTGACCTCACTACCTCTCCCCGTCCCACACTTCTCTACTACTCTCTTCTATTGTTTGGTTGCATGGTGCGTGGGAGTTCCATTTGATGCATGGTTGTCTGGTTGCATGGTGCATGGGGGTTCCAGGGTCTCTTAGAAAGCCAAGGATGTTACCGCTAACTACCAAGTCCACATTCCACCTGAGATACAGGCCAAATTTGACCTTGAAGAGGAGGATGTACATGTTATCAGGTGCTTCATTTCAGATGAGGAGGTTAGTGAAAACATATTCCCTTGGATGCGAAACCCTATTTCCTCACGGGTTAGATAATCCAAGTATTATCTAACATTATACCTTTATTTTCATGTGAAGATGCTCATGGGTAAATGGTTTCTCAAGAAAATGATTCCCATCAAGAAGTTATTCTTCAATTTGACAACGTCCATCTCCAAATTAAACTCTTAGACCAAAAGATCAACCTGCGAACTAAGAAAACCACTAGTGTGGACTTCTCCAAGTGGGATTGTCTAGCCCTAGCTTCCAACAGTTTATGACCATCCTCCCTTGGTCTGATTTCACTCATGGTACTTCTGGTTTATTTTTTTCTTTGAATTTCTATAGGTTAGGGAATTGTAGCCCCACCTCACTCTAGTAATTAGCATGATAGGCACCTATCTTTCTGACTTTTCCATGATAGTTTTAGTTTTGAATATATTATGATCTGTGTTTTCATGTCAAACTAGTTTCTCAAGTCATTGAAACATGGTAAAATGTTTTTTTGTTGTTGATTTGGTTTCCCGAGTGGCAGAAAACAACATAAACAATATATAGTTTTTTTTATAGTTAATACAAAGTAGTCGAGATAATTTACAAAAAAAAGATCAACTTGATATAATGTATCTTAAATTAAAGTTTCTTTCCTTAATATGCATTTGTAGTTATGTAATTTGAGAATCACAATATGTTCTATATATAAAGTGATATGTGACCAATTGATCCATGATCTCTATTTAAACAACATAAAAGGTCATTTACAAACTATTTCCCCATTTAAAATTTTAATTAATAATACATTGGTTTACTAATTTATTTATTTATTTGTGTCAACCATTACTTAAAATATTCAATCTATATAAAAATAACTTACAAGATGTTCAATCTATATAAAAATAACTTACAATTGAGATTTTATCTGTGGAATGATGCTTATAGACACATACATGACAAAGACAAAATTGATAATGCCCCATCCATCATAAAGACAAGATTCACAATGCCCCATCCATCATCTCACACTCATCTCAAACCTCGTTAACACTAAAGATGAATAATATTTATCCACAATTTAATTAAAAATTCTTTAAAAAATTAGAGAATCTAATTTTTATTTAATAAAATTTGACCTATATCATATCATAAAGGTTTTTAGACCTTTAAATCCATTTGTATCATTAGAATCGACAAATTTAATCAATTTTTCGAAAAATAGGAAAGGGTTGCCCTCTTAGCCTACTCCTAGGTAGTTTTGACCCACTTCAACCAGGGAAACGTTTTCGTTTTGTTATGAGAGCCCAGTTCTTCATTTATTTTACAGTAGTTATTTCTGTTGGTCCTCGTTAATTTTTTGACCTCGATAAATAAATCTGTGTCGTATATGTCGAGAATTGGGAACCTGTATCTGTATATAAGAATAAATATAAAATGAGGAGCCAGTGGCAATGGCGGGCAAGAGCATCTTACGAAGTGCGTGCCCTGGCAACTCGCAGAGGCGCAGCAGGGTTAAAGGATCCCATCCTCGTGACTCGGGAGACTCCACAGTTCTTCGGCTGAACTTGATTATTAAAACAGCATTCACCTATTGGTGAGTCATGAGGATTTTAGCAAATTTTGCCCAATTCAATCCCGTAATTAAGAAAATCTCTCAGAGCTTTAATCGATTTTCATTTCCATTTTCCATATCAATAATGTTTGCGCTTGTCATAGTCATAGTTGTGCGCACAAGCTTAAGCTTACCATCAATTGCATTAACGGGAGAAAAAACTGTTCCCAAGCCCAACCTGAAGTTCGCATGGGATACTTTCACATCCCATGCCTTCTGCAACACTTCCCTGCCCATCAAAATCCGCGTTCAAGACATAATAAAACGCCTGACGTTGCGCGAGAAAGTGGGGCAGCTATCCACTACTGCCGAAGGAATAGAGAGATTGGGAATACCTAGCTACGAATGGTGGTCGGAGTCCCTGTTCAACGGTACCATTAAGGCAGCTACAAGCTTCCCTCAAGTCATTCTAACCTTGAAACATTGTGGACACTCATTGCAAGGGCTGTGGGCACTGAAGCTCGAGCGATGTACAATACTGGTCAGGCCGGTAGATATGCTGTTGCATATGTACGAGGATTTCAGGGGGAAGATATTGCAGCACAGCCGCAGGAGCCTAGTAGGTTAATGCTTTCCGCATGTTGCAAGCACTTTACCGCTTACGATCTGGACAAATGGGAAGGTCATGATAGCTCTACTTTCAATGCTGTGGTAAGCTTTAACACTAATTTGAGTTTTATGTGTTTGAATGTTCAACTACATTCTCTTCTTCTTGCTTGCTTTAAAAACCTAATATAGTTATATTTCACAGTCTTGACCTGGTTTAAAAACAATTAACTTGAATTTGAAGTCATCGTAAGCGGCCTGGCCTGTTTATTTAGAAATACAATTTTAATTTAAAAACACTTTTATTCATTAATTAAGTTTAAATGAAGAGGTTGAATATGTCTAGAGAGGTCAAGGTCATTGAAGCCAAATTTTAGGGTTTATAGGCCTTTATAAGGTCTAGATTGAACAAATTTTTCTCCAGAAAATGTGAATAAACCGTGTATGCAGAAGCTAAGTTTGCTTAGTTTCTCTTTAGCGAATTCAGTGCAGGGATCATTACTGATGAAGTTTCAGTTTTCTGCATTTTAAGATTTTCTTTCCAGTGGATTTAAAACTTATTCCATTCAGTCTTTTACAAAAGTGGCCGCACTTGAAACATTTTTGTAACAAACGTAGCACTGCAAGGTTATCTGGACCAATAGTTGCAGAGCTTTAAACATTTTTGTGAATTCCATCGTTTTGTACCAAAAAATTCCATGAAACAACACTTCTGCACATTGGATTACAAATGCTCCGTTCTTCACTCATTCCAGGGCTTTTTTAAAAGTTATTATGGTTTTGGTGTTTTTCATGAGATTTTTTTGTTCACTTTTGCAGGTAATTTGGTGAAAATTTGTTGGATGTATATATTTGAGTGGTTAAAATTGTATAATTTAATTTTTCTATATTTTTTTAGTATGTTAAATTTATTTATCCATTTCCAAATACAATTTAAACAACAACAAAAAAAAATGCAATTTCATCCAATTTTTGTCACCCAATTCTGACAAAAAAAAAAAAAAAACTTAAAACAATTAAACAAAATATTAATATTTTAAACCAAATTGTATTCCCTTATACTTTAATGCATCATTTAAATCAATTTTCATGTATATTTACTGATAAATTACGATTATTTAAGCACTGAGTTTCCTACGCATCCAGATCTCTTGTAATTCTTTTTATCAAAATAGTGCTTCGCATCCAGTGAGCCAATTGACATTTCTTCCAGTGCATTCATTTAAAGTAATAGTTCCACAGAAGTTTGATAAGCCCCCACTCGTATTAATTTGGAGTCAATAATGTCCTATATAAGTCACTGGTAGTAATCATTCTCGTTGAGAAAAAAATAGATTTTATTTATACATAAGATAGCAGAAAATGTAGTTAGATGGGTAAACTATAATGTTTTACATGAATAATTGTTATATGATTATTGTTGTAATAGTGTTTTCCCTTGTAATCAATGATCATTCTTGTTGAGGAAAAATTGATGTTATTTATATATAAGATAGTAGAAAATATAATTTCATGAGTTAGTTCCAGTGGTTAAATATTTTAAATTGAAATAAAAAATCTTAAGGTTTAGTTCTTAGAAAATTATATAATTCTCAAATTTATATAATTGTGTTATTACGTCGAAAGGTATATATCTATTGGCAATGGGTACAACTAATCATCTTTTAATCTAAAATTCTAATCTGATGGCTAACAATTAAAGATGCTGGAATATTCTTAGTCCCGCTGTTTACTTTTTAACATTTACCTAATCATATTAAGGAATTACCATAGCACTATATGATTGCCATGTTTCAATGATTAACCGTGCAACCTTTCAAAGCCTTTGGAATGGATGATTCAGGAACATAAGTTTTAAGTGACGCAGCCTACCCAATTCGTTTGGGATTGTGCCAGACAAACTGTTATAAGTGAGATTCAACACGCCAAGAAACGTTTCATATGCCTTTACCTTTCGGCGTTCATCAGTCACAATTATGTGACTGTGCTAGTTTATATATAATGTTTTAATAAATCATTGTTATATGATTATTGTTGTAATAGTGTTTTTCCTTGTAATCAATGATCATTTTTGTTGAGGAAAAATTGATGTTATTTATATATAAGATAGTAGAAAATATAATTTCATGAGTTAGTTCCAGTAGTTAAATACTTTAAATTGAAATAAAAAATCTTAAGGTCCAGTTCCGAGAAAATTATATAATTCCCATATTTCTGGTACATAATTACGTGGAAAATAAACAGAAAAATTTTTCATCGGGTTAATAGAGATAATCTTACCTTCATTTGATGAGTTTGTATTCACTGATATATAAGAAACCTATTCTAGATGTATTTTGAAATTTCTCCAATCTAGTTTATAATAACTGGAGGAATGAATACTTGGGACTTGGTCCTTGTAATTTTTCTCTCCCAAAATTTCAGGACATTAAAATCTTACCTGCTAAGTTGTGAACCTGAACAAATTTGTTTTATGGCCATTCTATGATTTCATGATAATTGTTAAATGAAATAATTTCTCTATTATTTGTTTGACCAAATCTCATGGATGATAGGCATCTTAAATGCACAAACAAGATAGGTAAATTTGCATTTATTACATAGGTGAAGGATGGAGTGTTCTAGAGAGTTATCTTTTATCATGTATTTTGTAATTTCATTTTTTTGTGAATATGGAGAAGCCTTCAACAACTCCATAGTAGCTTTGTGTGTGTATGCTCTGTTCTTGTCATGGTTTCCTCTGCTTAAGCTTGAAGATGGTATCATAGCTAGTGTAATACTCTTCAAAGATTGGAGAGCATTTGTAGGCTATTGGAGAGTGTTTTCAAGCTTAGTTAAGTCACAGGAGGAAGATGATGTATTTTCAGCACGTTTTGGGGCAAAAGTTTGAGGAAAAAACTCTTAAAAAAATTCATTTTTGGAGATGGTCGCCCTCCTACCCTTCTAGACAGAGCAACCAAGAGAGGGTGGATTCCCCCAGCACGACCAAAACAATGAAACTTCTGTTGAAAAGTTCCATCTTCACACACAATATGGATAGGGAGTGACCAAGTGTCCACAAGGAACGTCAAGGCTAAGAAAAATTATGGGTTTTGCCCATTTTCGATAGAGGAGTAAGATTTCATCCGGATCTATACCAGAAAGGAGAAAGCCGGCTTTTACAGGAGATTCATGGCATCTAGCAACATTCCAACGCTCGCATGAGGGGGTAAGAACTATGATGTATGGTCTATTAAGATGAAGAATTTCCTCCATTGTGACGATTGTTGGGAAACAATAGTTAATGGATTTCAGGAACCATATCCGACGAATCTACAAGTAATGACAAATTCTCAGAGAGATGCCCTCAGAGAACTTAAGAAGAAGGATAGAAAATCCCTATGGCTCATCCAACAAGGGTTAGAGGAATATATTTTCACCAAAGTCGCAGCAGAAGATCATGCCAAACATGCATGGGATACTCTTGAAATAGCCTATCAAGGACTGACAAAGTCAAAAATGAAAAGTTGCAGACACTCAGGAAGAGTTTTGAGAATCTTCAAATGAAGGAATTATATTTTGTAGATCATTTTATGACCCATGTCACCAACATCGTGAATAAGATGTGCACCCATGGAGAAGACATCCAAGAGAAAAAGGTCATTGAGAAGGTACTTCAAAGCCTTCCTGATAAGTTTAATATGGTTGTGGTCACCATAGAAGAGTTGAAAGAATTGTCACAATTGAAAGTTGAAGAACTCATGGAATCTCTATTAACCCATGAAAGTAGGTTCAGTCGAAATATTGAATCTTTGGAGAATGCATTTCAGTCTCAGGCCTCCATAAGCAGAGGCAGAGGTTGACGGAATAGAAGCAGATGTAAATGAGGTAGAGGTCACTCTCAAACATGAGAGAGGTCATCTTCATAATGTTCATAATAGAGTGAACATTCATAACAACCACATAGACACTCTCGTAACCAAAGGGGGAGAGGCAGAAATTTCAATCAATCAAGATGGACTAACAAATCAAGGATCCAATGCTATTATTGCAATAAATTTGGCCACTACGAAAGTGAATGTCAAGCAGATCTGAATAGGGGCAGAGAAAATGTTACCAACACTGAAGAATGAACATTTGAACCAGTGTTGTTTTCATGTCAAGTTACAGAAGAAGCAAGGAATAGTCATATCTTTGGTTGTTGGACAATGGCTGCAAAAATCATATAACAAGTAGCAAAGATTTTTTTTCTAGTTTATATAGCTCTGTCATATCTCAAATTAAATTGGGAGATGATTATCAAAAGAAAGTTGCAAGCAAGGGTATAACTTATGTATTAACCAAGCAAGATGAAAAGAATGATATTCATGATGTTTATTATGTACCTGGTCTTAGACATAACTTAATGACTGTAGGCAAGATGAATGAACATGGTTATAAGGTCATTCTTGAAGGTTCCAAGTGTACAATATTGGACAAACCATCCAGTAAGAAAATCATAACCACAATACAAATGACCAAAAATAGAATGTTCCCTTTGATATTGATAAATGTAAGTTTGTCACGATCATATGCCCAAAATGTATCAAGCTCAACTGAGACTTGATTGTGGCATCTTACATACAGTCGCTTACCATTTAGCAGTATTAGTCTTTTACAGAAGAAGTCTATGGTCAGAGGTTTTCTCATTATAAATTAACAGAAAAATTCCTGTGAGAGTTGTATTTTGGCCAAACACCAAATGGATAGTTTTCTCAATGCTTCCTATAGAGAAAAAGAACACATTGAATTGGTGCATACATATCTTTGTGGTCCAATGAAAACTCAGTAAATATGAGACAATTTTTATTTTATAACATTCATTGATGAGTTTAGCATGGAAACATGGCTGTATTTTCTCAAGCACAAATTAGAGACATTTGAAAATTTCAGAGAATTTAAATCTTTGACAGAGAAATAGAGTGGGAAGTACATCAAAGTACTCAGATCAGATCGAGGAGGTGAGCATGACTCCAAGTAATTTGCAACATATTGTAGGAAACATGGAATGAAGATAAAGTTTACCACAAGATACACTCCACAACATAATGGAGTAGTTGAAAGGAAGAATTAGACAATAATGAATATGGCGACAAGTATGTTAAAGACCAAGAATTTTTCAAATGAATACTGAGAAGCAGTGACATGCTTAATCTATATTTTCAATCCGCCACCAACCAATAGTATAAAAGATCAAGTTCCCCAAGAAGCTTGGAGTGGTATGAAATCTAGCATTTCTCCTTTTAAATTTTTTGGTTGTTTACCTTTTGCTCATGTTCCTGAAGAGTTGAGGAGAAAGCTTGATGATAGAAGTGAAAAATGTATATTTGTGGGATATGGTGAATAGTCTAAAACATATAGGTTGTATAGTTCTATTACCAATAAGTTGATAGTAAGAAGAGATGTGAAATTTCAAGATGATAAATCTTGGGATAACCAAACAAGTGAAATATTTGTAGAACAAATTCCTTATATACAAGAAGATAAGCAGGTGGAAGCTACAAAACATCAAGCTTCTCCACCAAGAATTCCAAGATTGCAAGTACAGGTTCAAGGAGAACAAGCATAGCATAGTTTGTCTTCTTCATCTAGTAATGATTCAGATCCCACTATAGCAAAGGAACCAAAGAACAAGAAGTTTGAGAGAAATTTATGAGAATAATGATGGCATGGATCAACAAGCACACTTTTTTTTGTTATCCTGTCAACTAGTATACTTTGAAGAAGCAGTCAAGAAAGAAAAATGGGTTGATGAAATGAATTAATAAATTGAGGAAATTGAAAGAAATAACACATGGGATCTTGTGGATCTTCCCACAGGGAAAAATGACATTGGAGTTAAATGGGTGTATAAGATAAAAGTCAATGAGAAAGGAAAAGTAGAGAAGAACAATGAGAAACTTGTAGCAAAATGGTTTTCTCAACAACTCGGTATTGACTATGGAGAAACATTTGCTACAGTAGCATGTTTGGATAATATCAGAGTAGTTTTGGCGGTTGCAGCTCAAAAAAAATGGCTAATCTATCAAATGGACCTTAAATTAACCTTTCTAAATGTATTTATAAAGGAAGAATTTTATATGGATCAACCACCAGGATTTCAGATCAGAGGTAAAGAGTAAAAAGTGTACAGATTGAAGAAAACATTGTATGGTTTGAAACAAGATCCAAGAGCTTGGTACAGTCACATTGATACTTATTTGCTCAACAATGGGTTCAACAAGAGCAACAATGATCCCACACTTTACACCAAAAGAGACCAGAGAGGTAATATTTTGATAATTTGTCTCTATTTTGATGACATGATTTATAGAAGAAATTTGTTGTTGGATGAATTCAAAGGAGCCATGCAAAGTGATTTGAAATGACTAATCTTGGTCTCATGAAATATTTTCTGGAAATTGAAGTTGAGCAATGTGAAAAGAGGATATTTATATGTCAGCGAAAATATGCCACAGATATTTTGAAAAGGTTCAAAATAAACAAATGCAAACTAGCACATACACTAATTGCAACAGGTACAAAATTACGTAAACAAGATGAAGGAACATATATTGAGTATACTCTGTATAAGAGGCTTATAAGAGGCCTCATGTACCTTACAACTACCCAGCCAAACATTATGTATGCAGTAAGCTTAATTTTTAGATTTATGGAGAATCCCAAAATGTTATTCTACTTCAAAAGATGATTCACTTATTGGATATACAGATAGGGATTTTGTAGGTAGTGTTGATGATAGGAAAATTGCTTATGGGTATGCATTTTTGCTTGGTACAGGGTTGATATCATGGGCTTCTAAGAAACAACCCATAGTCATAATTTCTTCAGCAAAAGCAGAGTATGTGGCAGGAACTTCAAGAACATGTCATGCAATTTGGTTGAGAAGGATCCTAAGTGATCTCGCACATGAAGAAAATGAGTCAAGTCCTATATTTTTTGACAATAGTTCAATGATTACATTATCTAAGAATTATGAGTTTCATCGCAAGAGTAAACATATTGATGCTCGCTATTATTTCATTCGTGAGCTTGTCAATGATGGTAGCATTATGCTACAGTTTTTTGGTTCAAAAGAACAACTAGCATATATCTTCACCAAGTCATTGGGAAGAAATACTTTTGAATTTCAGAGACACTACTTGGGCACAGTTTGTGTTGATTTTTGTAATGATCCAAATTAAGGGGGAGTGTTAAATGAAGTAATTTATCCATTGCTTGTTTGACCAAATCTGATGGAGGATAGACATCTTAAATGCACAAACAAGATAGGTAAGTTTGCATTTATTAGGTAGGTGAAGGATGAAGTGTTCTAGAGAGTTATCTCTTATCATGTATTTTGTAATTTCATTTTTGTGTAAATGTGAAGAAGAGATGAACAACTTCCTAGTACCTTTGTGTGTGTATGCTATGTTCTTGTCATGGTTGCCTCTGCTTGATCTTGAAAAATAATGTACTCTCTGGCAAGTTACCTTCATCATTAAGGTTTTGTGTTAATCTTAGTGATATTTGTTTTCCTAACAATCTGCCGATAGGTACGAGATCTTCAAGATTGCGGATAATAACCTCTCTCATAAAACTATTTCTTAATTGGAATAATTTGGTGACGAACATCTATAAAACTTAAAGGTATTCTAAGCGTTTTGCTTGTCCTTAATTTGGACAAAACCCCTTCAAGAGAAATATACGTTCATACTTTGGTCTCTTTGGCAATAACACCACGCTGATCTAGCTATAGAAAAACAAGTTAATTGTCTCTTTACCGTCTTCACTAAGGATCCTGAAAAATCTTAGCTTTTTTCATATATACAACATCACGGTTACATGGATAATCCCTACTGAACTTGGAAATTGTACTTCGTTGTTTGATGTCCAGGGCCATGGCATTTTTCTGTATTGTGTAATACCTCTATAGCTTGGTCGATTGGCGAATCTAAAAATGCTTCAGTAGTTCAATAATATTTCGTTAGGACTGATTCCAACGGAAATTGGTCACCTAAACCATCTAAAGCAGTGTGGCTTGTGCATTAATCATCTAAGTGGAAGAATACCTGCTTAGATTGAAAGCCTGCAACATTTCGCATTCCTTGAGTCTAGCAGAAAAGTATTGGATTTGACAAGGCATTGCCTGAATTGCAAAATACCCCCTCACCACTAAGCAGGTGGAATGCTGACGGTGTTGGACCTTGGGGGAAAACTTTTTGAAGGAACCTTTCCATGTGAGGTTGGGCGTTCTCCTCCCTTACAAAGAGAGGATAAAAAATAATCATCTGAATCGACAATACCAAACAGTGTATAAACACCGGATTTTTTTTACCTCTACATGAAAATGAATGTCTTGGAAGGATACGTATCCCCTAATCTTGGTCTACGGAGAAACATCACAATGTTAGATATGACATACAATCAGGCCCAAGAGCCATACCAGCTGAATTTGGTAAACTCTTTGAGCTCAATGTTTGGTAAATTTACAAGGAATATACCATCTGAGCTTCATAATTGTTCCAAGATATTCAAGTTGGGTATCGGAATAAATTTGCTTACCACTTCCTCTTTTCACTGACAATGTTGCGAATTCAAGTTGGGTATCGGAATAATTTTGCTTACCACTTCCTCTTTTCAGTGACAATGTTGTGAGATTCAAATCTTCAGAGAAACAACATTACATTTGAAAAATACTGGACTCTATTTCTAGTCTTCCAAAGCTAATACAATTGTAGCGAATTGAAAACAATCTTGAAGGTCATGTTAGTCTCTCGCCTGTTTTGAATATCAAAAATAACCATTTTAGATCTAGGGATACACAGAGAAACCCTAAACAGTTGGATAAGAACTCTAGAAGACAAGTCCGCTCAACAGAAAATGTAATATTAAGTTATTAGCCTCTAGGAAGAGAAGGCAACCCAGTTAGGTGACTTGAATCACTATAAATAGAGGGCGCTTGAGCTCATTTGGACACACTCACTCTCAGCACATGACTCGAGGAGAGTTGCAGCTGATGCAGTGGTCACTTGGTCTTTGGTTATGGTTTGGACTTTCTGCTTGGTACGCTAGATTTGGAGAGAGGTATGCTACCTTGGTTTGCTATTGGTTCTAGTGATTTCTTCTAGAATTATTCTTTCTATCAAGGTTAAGGTGTTCGGGGGTGGCCTTTGTGCCTATGGTTGGGTGAAAATATAGTAATATTTTATGTGGTCAAACAAGCACACCTATTATTTTAACAGGTTATGGGCCCACACTATCTTCAAAGAGTCTAACAACTCGAAGGTAGATTGAGAGAATTTGCTCAAGTCAGAGTCTTGCTGCAACAACGAAACCCTAACCCTCTTGTTGAGGCACCTTAAGTAAAGTGCTTGACCTAATTCCTGGATAGCCTAGTGTGCCCTAGACATGTGCACGTCCCAGTACTCTCATCAAGTCAAGGTGTCAAGTTTGAGTTTTTGGTCAAAGTCAAAGGTTGACCAAGTCAATGTCAAAGTCAACGCAACCATGAATTACTCTATGAAGTCAAAAAACAAGTTAGAAGGGGCTTTAAAATTCAGAGCATGGAATACAAGGATTGACCTCATCCTTGCCAAGAATAAAGACTTAGATATCGTGAAAGGAAAGATCATGGAACCACAGTTTGAAGCAAGAAAAGAGAAGGAAAGAGTTATGTCAAAGGTACAATGCTTTGAATGTCATGATTATGGCCACTACAAAAGGAATTGCCCTAAACTAACAAAGAAGAGAAAAGAGAGACATCACGCATCAACTGCCAATGATGAATAACCTTCAAAGAAGACAAAGCATGATGAACAAATTTCTTCTATTATTCATCTCTTATTAGAACCATTGAAGACGACATGTGGTTGATCGATAGTGAAGCTTCAAGGCATATTACAGGTGACTGTAATAATTTATCAAGCATGAAGGAAAAGGAGACACCTCATAAACTGGAGCTTGGAGACAAGAACTCTTATGCAGTCAAGGGAATTGGACAAGCTACTATCAAAATGGAATCAGGTAAATCTATCCATCTTAGTAATGTTTTATATGTTCGTCGTTTGAAAAAGAATTTAGTATCTATTCTTTTTTGGAAGAGAAAGGAAATAGTATATTTTGTGGATGGAAAAGTTCATGTATGGTTTAAATATTCAAGGATAGGAGACTCTAGAGTCATTGGAATCCATGAAGGAATATTGTATAAACTCCTAGGATAGAATACTCAAGCTCTAGTACATCATGAAATCAACCCTAGTGAGTTATGCCATAGAAGGTATGCTTACCTTCATTATCAAGCCTTGCCATCCCTAAAACACATGGTTGTAGGCATACCAGAATCACAATCATTACTTGAAGGTGTGTGCAAAGGATGTGCACTTGGGAAGAATATTAAGAAACCATTCCCAAGCAGTGAGAATAGATCCAAAGGGATCTTAGAACTAATACAATCAGATGTATGTGGACCTATTCCAGTGAAATCTCTAGGAGGATCTCTTTACTATGTAATGTTATATATGACTTCTCAAGAAAGACATGGTTGTATCTAGTAAAGACTAAGGATGGAGTATTTAGAAAATGCCAAGAATTCAAGGCTGAAGTAGAGAAACTAATAGATAATAGGATCTGATAATGGAGGAGAATACACCTCCAAGGAACTTGTTTCCTTTTGTAAAGAAGATGGGAATAGGAGGGAGCTCATTGTCCCCCACAATTCTCAACAAAATGGTGTCGTTGAAAGAAATAAAATAACTATTGAAGAATAAGTCATGGCAATGATGAATGATCAAAATCTATCTATGTTCCAATGGGGAGAAGCAACCATGACAGTGTTTTATATTCAGAATAGAGGTCCCCACAAAATATTGAAGAACATGACTCCATAAGAAGCCTTCTTTGGAAATAAGCCAAGTGTTGAACACTTGAGAATATTTGGATGCCCCATCTACATTCATGTTCCCAAGGATAAGAGAAAGAAGTTGGAACCTTCAGGAAAGAAAGGTATATTTGTTGGATATAGTGAATCATAAAAAGCATATACAATTTATGTTCGAGGTTAGCAGAAGGTTGAAATCAACAGAGACATAACGTTAGACGAAAGGATTGCATTTAAGAAGTCTACAGAAGACTCCATGGACTTCAACAAAGAAGAGGAACATGAAGATACAAAAGAATAAAGTACACATTCTCGAGAACATCCCAATGAAGAAAAAGAACCACCACATGAGCATGTGGAACCAATTATTGCACCTAAGACTATAAATAGACCAACATGGATTGAATCCACCTTGCAGGAAGTAGATAAGCATAAAGCTCTGAGTGGCACCTTTAGACAAAGCAAGAAACCAAAAAGGTTTTCTAGCTATGCAACGCTCATGACAAGTATTGCCAATGCCGAACCTCCACCTTTGAGGAAGGAGTCAAGCAGAAAGAATGGAAGGAGGATGTGATGGAAGAATACCAATCTATTATGAAAAATGATGTATGGGAAGTTGTGCCTAGACCTAAAGAGAATTCTATAGTTACTCTAAAGTGGGTTTATAAGATAAATCATGTTGTAGATGGAAGTATTGATAAATACAAGGCGATATTTGTGGCTAGAGGATTCTCTCAGTAGGAAGGAGAAGATTATGATGATATGTTTACTCTAGTTTCCATATATACATCTATTAGAGCCATCATATCTCTAGCAGCATTCATGGGTTGGATTTTACATGAGATGGATGTAAAGACCTCATTTCTCAATGGAATAATAGAGGAAGAGGTATATATAGAGCAACCTCGAGGTTTTGAGGTACACCCAAAAGAAACCCATGTATGTAGGTTGAAGAAGGCCTTCTATGGACTCAAGCAATCTCCAAGATATTGGTATGCACGTATTGATAGCTACTTGACAACACTTGGATTTTCCAAGAGTCATACCTATCCAAACCTTTATTACAAGGTTGTGAATAATGCACTTGTGATTCTACTATTATGTGTTGATGATTTTTTCCTAATAGGTGCAGAGCCTCTCATTATTCAGTGTAAGAAGGAGCTAGCCACTGAATTTTATATGAAGTATCTTGGTCTCATGCACTACTACTTGGGATTAGAAGTATGGCAGAATTGTGGTGAAACCTTCCTAGGATAAGGGAAGTATGTCGTAAATATCCTTCAGAAGTTTGGGATGATGGATTGTAAATCTAGGGAAATTCCCATATTAACAGATTTGAGGAAGTTGAGAGACTCTGATTCTGATCTAGTAGACTCATCCCTGTATCGGTAATTGATTGGCTCCTTGATGTATTTGGTGAATACTAGACCAGACATTTGCATTTTTGTGAACATGTTGAGTCAGTTCCAGGTGGAACCTAGAAAAGAGCATTGAATAACTACAAAGCATATCTTGAGATATCTTCGTTGGACAATAACTTATGGTTTGAGATATGCCTCAAACAATGATGTACAACTACATGGATTTACTGATTTAGATTGGGCAGGGAGTGCGGATGACAGAAAGAGTACTTTTGGTATGTGTTTTTGTATGGGATCTCCTATGATATCATGGGTTAGCAGAAAATAGAAGTTTGTTTCACTCAACAGTGCAGAAGAAGAATGCATTGCAGCTTGTGATGCTTGTATGGAAGTAGTGTGGCTCTGTAAGATGGTTTTTGGACTATTTGATGAGGTGTTGGATTCCCCTGTGATATATTGTGATAACCAGAGCTATGTGAATCTCTCAGAGAACCTAGTTTTCCATGACGAGTCAAAGAACATTGAGATCAAGTACTATTCTCTCTGTGATAAAGTCCAGAAGGGAGAAGTAGTTCTCGAGTATATCTCCACTGATGAGTAAATTGCAGATATTTTGATGAAGCCTTTGTCCAAGATAAAGTTTGCATACTTCAAGGACCAGATGGGGCTCATAGATATTTCTCCCTTGGTTGAAAGGGAGGAGATGACTTCCTCGTTTGGGAGGGAGCACTGATATGTGGCATCATGGATTGTCAGTGAGTTGTGGATATGTATCATGCTAGTACAACTTAGATATGGTCATATATATTAGAGATGATACTTGCATCATGGTAGATATGATCATGCTAGTACAACTTAGAAATGATACAGATGGTTGGAGTTGTTGATACAGTGGCCTGAGGAGCATTGTGCTAGTATAGCTTAGAGGTGGAAATACAGCTTAGAGATGATGCTTGCATCATGCTAGTTGTGTTCATGCTAGTACAGCTTAAAGGAAGAATTTTATATGACAGACAACTTAGATATGATGTATTGACATCATCCTAGATATGTCATGCTAGTACGTCTTAGAGATGACC
>JASDQU010309516.1:43680-64117 GCA_032191745.1 Picea mariana
TGATGCATTCACGTCATGTTTGTACAACTTAGAGGTGATGCAACTGATGACATTGTTGATGCAGGATGATATCAGATGATATGGTTTGATTGTTGTGGAGACTATATGTCTCTAGACAGTAGCTATATGCTATTGTGGTGGATTTGTTCCACTGGTAGTGACTGTGTGTCACTTGTTATTAGTTGTGTCCTACTAGGAGTGGTTGTGTACAATTGGACAATAGTTGTGTACTACTATGGATAGATACACTTTTGTTCTATTGGATGGAATTATATTTCATTTCCATGGATACTATCACTATTGTTGGAAATGATTTCCAACTAGATGGATAGTGATGATGGTGCTCGTGATTTGATTTGTGTGATCATGAGATAGCGTGTCTGGCTATGATGATGCTACCAATAGAATGATATGTTTGTGATCAAGACCATTACTAATAATACCTCCCTAGCTAGGAGGGAGTGTTGACGTTACAGTAGTTGTGGGAGGTATTAACCTCCAAGTGTAACCTTTGATGAGACTAGAATATTTTGAGAAGCTAGAGAATCCCTAAACCATTGGATAAGAACCCTAGAAGACAACTCTGCTCAAGAGAAAATGTAATATTAAGTTATTATCCTCAAGGAAGAGAATTCGACACTGCACAAGGACTAATGGTGCATATGACTGGAGGAGATTGCAACCGCTGCAGTGGTGACTTGGTCTTTGGTTATGGTTTGGACTTTTTGCTCTGTATGTTAGCTTTGGAGAGAGGTAGGCTACCTTAGTTGGATATTGGTTCTAGTCATTACTTCCGGAATTATTATTTCTGTCAAGATTAAGGTGTTCGGGAGTGACCTTTTTACCTATGGTTGGGTGACAATATAGTGATAATGTCTATGGTAAAACGATCACATCTATTATTTTAACACCATCTACCATGGGTGGGTAATTTGAAGAAGCTTCAAATACTTGATTTGTCAAATAACTAAATATTAAAAATAACCATTTGAGATGTAGGGAAGCATCTAATGTGTGTAATTCGAAGAAGCTTCAAATGCTTGATTTGTCAAATAATTAACTATTAGAATATGTTCCTTTTACTAGCATGTCCCTTTTCAGATCATATCTAATCTGTCTGACATATCTAGCATGATTTACATAGCGATCTTAAATTTATGTAAATGTGTCATACAAAAGTGGAAGTGAAAGTAAGAAAAGACACCTCATATCTAATATAATAATTGTGGTTCCTTCTGCTTGGGCTAGAATTTTCCGTGTTGGATACATGATATTCATTGCATTTGTTTTTTCTAGACTCTGTTGTTTTGGATGCATGATATTCATTTCTAATATAGGAATATTGCATTTGGGGAAGCAAAATAATAGTTGAACATGTCTTTGAACTAAAATACAAGATCTGGAAAAAATTGGTTATCTGGAAGTATTCCACCTATGTTTCGCTGTAAATATGTAGTTAGACTCGAATCTCCTAGACAACCTAGTGAGTGCTAAATTCATACCAGTTGAGCTTGGATCTTTCCCAGTATCTTTGTTCTTTGATAAAATGAAAGAACGCATTCCTGCGAAGCTCGGTAAGTGTTAAGTAATCTTACAACCTTAATACTCTATAATAATAATCTTTGAGCACCTATTTGGAAAGGCTCCGGCCTCTCCGAGATTATAAAAGATTAGCAGCCATACCAATCAACTTTCAGGCACTATTCCTCCTAGCTTCTTCCATTGTTCAAGCCTTTTTACCGTTACAATTCCCTGCAACCAATTCACTGGGCAATTTCACCAGGAAATTGGGGAATTGAACCAACTTAATTTCCATATCAACTTTCAATGTGAATGGAAAGATATGAAATTTTATGTCATGTTAATTAAATAATTTCACTTTAAAGGAATCCCCTGCAACTAATTCCTTGGGAAATTTGACCAAGAAATTGGTAAATTAAGTTTCATATCAACTTTCAATGTGAACGGTGAGACATAAATTTATGTCATGTTAATATCGCTTAAAATATCTGAATTTTATGTGATGGGAAAATAGCCGTGGCTGACATCAATCATGACCAAACTCTCTGAGCACGAGCCCGTGTTTGCAGGTTAGTCAACAAGACCTAAAAGATACGTTCCAACCACCATTCAAGAGCTGTGTGGAAGAAGGGCATGCAAGTTGTATGATGTGCTCTTACAATCAGGTGAATGGAGTCCCTGCATGTGCGCAACATGACCTTTATAAAACAGCAAGATCTGACTGGCAATTTACAGGGTGAGTTGTTCTCACCTGGCACCATCATATTTTGATCCTTGTACAGCAATTCAGCTAGTATATCGTTTTAAACTACATGCACTGGGGATAGCCATTAGACAGACAATACAATATTTTTGTCCACATTATGGAAATAGCTTTGATATATGACAACATGCACTTATCATCACCACTAAAGAGATAAAACACCATTCAGGTATATTCCTTCTGACTGTGACGCCGTCAAAATCATTCATGAGAAACAAAGCTATGGAAAAACTCCTGAAGATGCAGTCGCTGCTGTTCTCAAAGCTGGTTGGCACAACAATGAATTACTCCAACATTAGTGCCACATTTTCTTTGTTTAATATTATAAGATTCCTTAACGTTGAATTAATGTATTACTCATCTTGGTTTCGCAGGACATAAAAAAAATCAAAATATTTTTTTTGCTATCAAGATAACCGTAATCCCATGAAAAGAGTTAGGCACTACTGAAAGTTCATGAATAAATTCAATATGCCCATATTCGATATGTCTGTTCACAGGCATGGATATTAACTGTGGAACATATTTGCTTCGGCACACAATATCAGCAATCAAGAAAGGGAAGGTCGAGGAATCATCTATTGACAGAGCCCCTTTCAATTTATTCTCGGTTCGTATGCGTCTTGGGCTTTTTGATGGCGATCCCAAGCATCAAAAGTATGGTAATCTGGGGCCCCGGCATGTATGTTCCGATGAACATCGCCACCTTGCATTAGAAGCTGCGAGAGAAGGGATAGTACTTTTGAAGAATACGGGGAATATTTTACCGCTATCAAAATCACAGATTGCCTCTCTAGCAGTCGTAGGACCTAATGCAAATGCTCCTAGTACCTTAATTGGAGATTATCCAGGTTTGCAGACAGAACAATTTCATGATTTACTGTCTTGGGGATCACTGCACCGCTCAGTAATAGAATAGAATATTTTTATTAATTCTTATGCATGCACATCATGATACAAAACTTGATTTTGTCATAGACTTCTAGATAATTAAATTCTTTTAATTTCTTTTGTCATAGACTACTGGATGATGAAATTCTTCATTTTTTTATTTTTACTGGAGATCTTATTATTGTTTATTTATTAAGAATGTTTCTGTTTTGTTGGGATACTTAAGCGCTCGTTGAAAAGATTTACTATAGTTCCCATTAAAATTTCCCAAACATATCGAAAAATTAATCCATTTGAGCCCGGTAGTGTTTTCTTATTTATCGCTGATGAATGTACGCAGGTGTTCCTTGCAAAATCACAACTCCCCTTTTAGGCCTTCGGCATTACATCCAGACAATTTTATACGCCCCGGGATGCAATTATGTCAATTGTTCTTCCAATGAGGGTTTTGGTGAAGCAGCAAGGATTGCAGCAAAATCTGATGCTGTGGTTATGGTGGTTGGGTTGGACCTATCGCAGGAAACAGAAGGTCGTGATAGGGTAAGCCTCAATCTTCCCGGAGAACAGCAAAATTTAGTATCTGAAGTTGCACGCACTTCGAAAGGACCAGTGGTGCTTGTTCTTATGAGTGGAGGGCCAGTTGATGTCTCATTTGCCAAAACAGATCCTAGCATTTCCAGTATTTTGTGGATTGGGTATCCCGGGGAAGCTGGTGGGGGAAGCTGGTGGCCAAGCGCTGGCACAAGTTATTTTTGGAGATTACAATCCAGGTTATCAATGTGCCCCAGAAAACCTCTATTAACACATACTTCCGCATGAATGCTTCAGCGTTTAATTCAACATTAGGTGTTATGAAAATTTAGGCCAGTAATTTTGATTTTTTTTTTATTTTAATAATGTTTCGACTGGTAATATATTTAGTTTTCTGGGTGGTGTCAGAAAAATTTCTTAAAATAATTCTCACTCAACTGACCAACCAACTATATAAATACTCAAATTTTCATTTTCATTTTTAATTGAATTTGTATATCTTATTTATATAGGAAAATGTAACATCATATACATCTCATTTTTTTTATATTTTTTTTTGTCTCTATAAGATTTTCTTTTTGAAATACCATTGTTTGTAATAAGTGACTTGACATTATGGATATAATCTCATTTTCTCACTAAAATCTGTCTATAGTTTCTCTATTACCTTATTTTATACCAAGTTTTGAATACTTAATGATTCATTTAATAAATATTCTTTTTTACTTCTCCATTTCATAATGCCAATATTTTAATTTACAATTTTTCCTTTACTTCTTCCTTTCATAATGCTAATACTTTAATTTATAATTTTTCCTTTATAATATATCAATATACTTTATTTACTTTTTGTTTTTTCTTTCTTTCACTCAAAAGTTCAACTTCCACAATTACTTTAATCTAAACCTTTGAATAATCATAAATTAAAAACTAATTACCACTTAAAAAAACCTCTAAACCCCTGATGCAAAAACCCCACCAACATACTTTATCTACTTTATATCACCATATTTTATCTATCTTGAGACCAAAATACTTTATCTACTTTATATCAACCTACTATACTATAGTACTATAATTTATAGTATAGTACTATAATTTAGGGGGAAATATACTTTATCTACTTTATATCAACATACTTTATGTATGTTGAGTTACAATCTTTGCTTATTAAAATGCCAAGCACACTTTATCCTGATTTTCATTACTTCACTGGCATTGTTTAATAAACTACCAACCCACTTTATCTTGAGTTCCATTGCTTAGCGGATAAAGTATTCTTCTTGTATGCATATACCTTATCAATTCCATTGCTTGGTTGACACAGCATTCTGCTTGTATGTCTATACCTTATTTTGATTATACATATGTTAGAAAATTATTACGTCTTATGGATGCATGCAGGTGGTCGACTACCTATGACATGGTACCCTCAAGGTTTTATAAAAGTCCCGATGAACGTCATGAATATGCGTCCAAACTTTTCCAAAGGATACCCAGGCCGAACATACCGATTCTATACAGGGAATACTGTATTTCAGTTCGGACATGGACTCAGTTATTCAAACTACTCTTATACTTTTGCATCAACGTCTATAAATCGGATTATTCTTCCATCTTTTAAAAATCACGTCGTGTCACCAAACACAAAAGTGGCATCAGACCACATGTATGTTGATGAGTATAGAGCCTCATGTGAAAAAGGGAAATTTAGCATACAGGTATCGGTTCATAACCATGGTCGCATGGATGGAAGTCATGTCGTGTTAATGTTTGTCAAATCTCCTGCAACTCACCGAGGAGCACCGCAGAGGCAGCTGATAGGATTTATGAAAGAATATGCAGAGCATAAAGAATCGAAAATATACACGCAGAAATGAAAGGGCTTAATCAAACCGTCTAACTATTCACACGAATGTATATGTTTTACAATGGTTTACAGTCATGCGTAAAAGCATGCAAAACTCAGCTAAAGCGGAGTCAAAAACAGAATAAAGCTTAAAAGCAGAAAAGCGATAAAACTTGCATGTATAGTGAGTAATTACTATTTCTAACAATTTAAACGTGTTCATGTGGAATCTGGAAGGTCTATTGAAGTTCAATTTATTATCAACCCATGTGACCATCTGAACACTGTAACAGAAGACGATAGAAGGATCTTATCTCTAGGAGTTCATACATTCATGACTGGAGATATTGAACACTTGGTTACTTTAGCAATAGAGAATAATATTAATGCCAATGGGAATGGGTAGTAGCTCGCTCAATCGATACATAACCATTCACTTTTTGGGATTTAAAGGATGATTGCGTAGACCACAAATCGATGACCTAAAAGATTAACGGAGTACGATGAAGAAATTTAAAGTCTATATTTACTTTTTGCCTTCCATATATGTAGTTTGAGGACATTACTTACTTTTGGATATGGAAATGTAGTTTGAGGACATTACTTACTGTTGGATATGGAATCTGATCAGTAGGATCTAATGGAAAGAGAAAAAACATTAAATTTTAGATTATATGCTTCCAAAATAGCCCAACATTGGTATGTTGTAGCGATTGAAAATGGATATATATACTCAAAAACAACTACTTATTTTGATTCTCTGTAAAAAAAAAATTGGGGGTCTTTGAAGGAATTGAAGAGGAAAAATTGGCCACTCTTCACTTTCTTAAAATTAATTATATCAAAAAACTCAGATAGTAAAAATCTTATGTATCATGTGTTATATACAAAAATTTGTTGTTGAAATAGAACGAACTATGTATGATATTGGAGTAAACTAAACTATTTTAAATAAAGAAAATTATTTAAGTAAACTATTTTGTAAAGGAAAGTGTCACGACCCCACATGACCCTTCATTGGATCTTGCCATAGTTTACCACCTCTTACTTTGTTTCTTCGCACACCAAGAATACTATGTGTTTACTATGCCTATTTACCTAGAGTATGCCCATACTCACTTCTAGGCTACCTACAGCTCACAATCCTACTCTAGTGCAACTCTTTGTTACTTTGACAATTCTTAACACAATTTAAAATTTATTCTTATTTAAACATGCATCCATAAACATGAGAATCCAAGAGAACAACTACAGAACAAACGAACACAAACACAGAAATAGCGCGAGCAACAAAAATCGTGCCTACCACCCGACTAAGTTTTTTTTATTGTGAAACAATTACAATAAGAGCACTACATGCTCGGTTTACAATAGGGTAGAGTCAAATGACTCTCCTTACCTCACCAAGATACTCAATAAATAAACAGATTTGTCCCACCAAGACTCTTTGTTGCAAGAAGTGCCCACAACCATGGACTTGTTGTCCCTTCATTTCCGCAGACTTTCACCAAGCTAACATGGATTCTGTTTTTGTCTCACACATTTCTCCATAGACATGCATTTCTAGACTTCCCCAAAACCTCCCAAAGCATCCAACTCTTCACTACTTTTCTTCCATATTGGAAAATTGTTCATTGCCTCATACTTTCTCTCCAAATCTTTTTCCAAAAATGCTCCATGCCTTCCTTTGGTTGTGCTCCCTTGCTTTTATATGGACTCCAAGAGTCACTTGTGCTAAACGTCATGTCTCTTGAGTGTGTCACGCCCCTTTGTGAACCCACACTCAACTAACTCGTCGTGCCCCCTCTGTGGACCCGGTGAGCCCATCGAAGCCCACGTGCACATCAATCATTGTGATTCCTAATGGTTGTGTCGATGGGGTTGTCCAACCTCTTTGATGTGTCCATGTTTCCGAGGGAAGATGGGCCCACTCCTTGGGAATGCTCCCAAGATGCCCTGCCCTTTCCTAAACGCAACCCAAATATCCATTAATCATTATAATTCAAGTAAGTTGTGTGTCCCTTCACCATCATACGCCTAAGGTTCTCTTTCACACAATCGATCGCTTCTTCATTACACTCTTCATTTGTTCTATCATTGAATATACCCAAGGAGCACGCACGCTGGGTGGGTGTCATGGGAGACCTTACATCCTCCCCCACTCCAAGTTGTTTTCATCCCTGGAAGCATTCATCGATCTCTATGGTGCCTCTGCCTCATCTCTGGATCTTGTCACTACCCAAAAACTGTTTCTTCTGCAACCGTTGTCGTTAAGGAAAACTCCCCATTGGGAAGGTACATGAGTTCATAAAGCATTGTTTCTCTCTAACTTGGTGTTTCTTCCATGCTTCAGTCTGTCCTCCTATGCTTCCATGTGTTGTATCCCCTTATGACTTCAGCGAATTGGGTAGTTAGTCCAATCGTCGCCCCTCTGTCTCAAGGACTCACATATGCACATTCAAACATCATTTTCTATCTGCAAATTTGTCACATCTGGAACTCCTCCTTTCCTCCAATATATCATGTCACCCATTGCATTCTCAACAGCTTTCACCAAGGCATCTCCTCAAGGTACCCCATTGGCCTCACTACCTACTCCCACCAAGGCAGTGAGCCAACATGCCACAATCTATTTTGAAGGTGAAGGAGGATGGTTGGTTGGGCCATCTCCCTCATCACCAATCCGTCCAAATGTGATAGGTGAAGTGTCACCATAGTTCTATATTATGTGCATAAGCAATGGTACACTTGAACCAATTTTTCCTTCGCATTCTAAATCAGGGGCATATGGCCATTCACCCTGTCCAAGTTCACTAGAGGAGGAATTGACATCTTCCTTGGTTATCTTCCACTAAGGCTGCTACGTTTCCCTCACATCCTCTTAGTCTGTGAATGGTATTTTCTCATATTCAACAAATTGCTCTGACATCCTCATCTTTGTGACTTCCTCTGATATTCGTTGTGATTCATCAAATTTCAAACAGAAATAAACCAATCCATCCATTGTCTTTGCCAATTCTCCAACTATCTCTTCAACATCGGCAAGCCTTCATTGCACTGACACGAGCTTACTTTTTTCTTTGCGTTGGATTGTCCAACTATCACTCCACATCATCCATTTTTTCTCCACAAGGTCTCTTGCTTGAGTTGTCCACAACAACCATCTCCAAGGAAGACATCCACGTTCCTCCTTCCTTCCTTCTTATGGTAGGAATCAAACATGGAGTCTACCTTTAGAAAATGGCCAAATTGTTCATGTGAGGAATCATTGCTTCATTTTCCTTCCTCATGAACTATTGTCCTGAAAAAAATTCAAAATTTTCCATAGGAACAACAATGAAACTCATATTTCCACACCATTCATCAAGATTCAACGAGATATCCTTGGCCACACCAATGACCTTCTCTACACCTGCGTTGACTGTCTTGAAGGTTGTTTATGTTGATTTAGGATGCAACCCAATCCTTCACACCATGTCTTCCCTGAAGAAGTTATGAGTTTCCCCATTGTCCACCATGGCTAACACTGACTTCTCATTGAGTTCGACCTATACATAGAAAAGTTTTGTCTCATATTTCTCTTGGATCTTTGTGGATTCACCCTCCACGACAACATTCAAGAATTTTGCAACTCCAATAGATGGGTTTTTTTCCTTCTCTAAAGAATTCAACTTCTGCTTTAAGGGACAATTCTTTGTATAGTGCTACTTGGCACAAATCCAACACAAAATGCTCTTCTTTTCTTTCACTGCACTCATTTTCCTGGAACTGTCTTCACTTCCCTTGGGCTTCTTCATTTTTCCTTTATCCTTCCTCTTCCCCTTCTGTTGCTACTACTTCTCACTTTAGGCATCCTCACTATTCCTAGGACCTGTCTTGGGTTCAACCCCAAAGTCTAATAGTTTTTCCATTGCAGTGATCACTTTGCACCCAAAGTTGTAGAGAATTTGTGAAGTGGAAAAGTATTTCTTCTTCTGACATGTCTTGTATCTCCAACATGTTCCACGTGAACTCCTTGATCTAGGTTTGGATCTTACCAGCTTGATTGAGATCCAAAAAATGATTCCTTGCAATCCATTATTGGTTCCCTAGTCCAAAATTTTCCTTCAAGGTTGTCTTCATCTCTTCCTAGTTTTTGATCTTCTCAATGGTTCTCCCAGATGCTAAGTCTTCCACCCGATTCCTCCATCAAATCTTAGCGATTCCTGTCAACATCATCGTTGCAAAATTCACCTTGGCTTCTTCTGAACTTTCGTTCAACTGCTCCAAGTACTGATCAATGTCTCAATAGAAGTTGTCCAACAACTTAGCATTGCAAGTCCCGTCATATCGCTCAAGTTCCTTTATCTCGATGCTCAAGTCTATTAGCCAACGCTCCTTTCAACAATGTGATTGTTTCATCTTGGTCCTTCAACCTCTATGTAACTGCGACAATTTTGTTCTCCACTTCCTTGAGTCTATCCTAAATTTCATTAGTCAAGGTGTTAGTCATCAAATCTGTAGTTGACTATCACTATCGAATGGCTTTGTTAAAGCCATGCTTCATCTTGTCCATCTCAATCTCCATTCGGTAGACTACCTCACCATCTTGGCATAATGCATCGGTCATCTGCTTGACATTCCTCTCCAAGATAACAATCCAATCCTTCATTTTTTCGGTCTTGGGATCCCTTTCAGTGTCACTGTCGTCAACCATGGATGGCCCTCCAAGTATATTCACTTTACTTGTGAAGGGTTCATCCAAGGAACCCAAGAGTTTGTCTCAATACTTCTTCAAAATTATACGATCAACTCTACAGTTACTTATGTAGTCACGCCTAGGACAAGTTCTATGATAGTATTTCATTGATCTACCTTGCCTAAGTGCACTTTTAACACTCAGAAATTTGCACTTGGTTTGCTCAGGAAGTGTGCCTAGGTCTTCTCATAAGTCACGAATTTCATTCGCAACTCAGTCATGTCACAACCCACAAATTATGTGCTCAAGTTGTCTCTATGATGGGTCAGTCTGTTGAACCCTCACCAAGCCTGTACTCATAATATCTCACCAGCAAGTGTGCCCTCTTCCCCACAACTGTTATGACTTCAATAGTGGTGAACAACACCAAACTCTCTTTCATGTCTGCTCTAATACCACCTGTCACGACCCCATAGGATGCCTGATCAAATATTGTGATCATTCACCTATTGAGGGTGTGTTGCACTGCAAGGTTTCTTACTTTGGTGTTTGACGCACCAATAATACTTCATCTAGACTACCCCTGTTCACCTAGAGCATACCCTTACTACATTCAAGGCTACCGGCTAGTCACACTCCTACTCTAGTGCAACTCTTGCTTACTTGGACAATTGTTAACAAAATTTAACATGTATTCTTATTTAAGCATGCATCCATGAACATGTGAATCCAAGAGAACAACTTCTTAACAAAAGAAGACAAACACAAAAATAATGCGGGCGACGAGGATGATTTTAGGGGATAAATTTCGCTCATGGGCTAATTTTCCATGGTTATTCCCCAAAAAATATTCACCATTCTAAAATTGATTCCCCCAAATTCTATAGGATAAAATTATTTTACCTTTAAAATCACCAAAATTTTATATAAACTATATAAAATCCTTAGAAATTTGAATATTTTTACAAAAATATTGTCAAACATTTATAGTTGGCATATGAAGGATTAGTAAGATTCGCCAAGGTTTCTACATTTTAAAATAAATTTCCATCCTTAAAATCATCCTTGGCGGGAGACACAAACCGTGCCTAACACCCAACTAAGTTTTTGTTATTCCAAAACTCTTACAATAAGACCGCTACCGGCTCAGTTTAAAATAGGGCAGAGTTAAACAACTCGCCTCACCTCACCATGATATTCAATAAGCATATTCGTCCCACCAAGACTCTCTGTTGCAGCCTCCTGCGGTGTGCCTTAGAAATTCCCACAACCGCAGACATGTTGTCCCTTCATTTCCACAGACTTTCACCATGCTAACACAGATTTTATTTTTGTTTGACACATGCCTCCATAGACCTACATTTCCAAACTTCCCCAAAACTTCCCAAAGTGTCCAACTCTTAGCTACTTGTATTCCATCTTCACAACTCTGCCTCAGTTCATTTCCTCAAACTTAGTCTCCAAATTTCTTGCCAAAAATGCTCTATGACTTTCTTTGGTTGTGCGCCCCTGATTTTGTATGGAAGCTAAGGGTTACTTGTGTGAAACATCATGTCTCTTGGGTGTGTTTCACCCCTTCGTGAACCACACTCAACCGACTCATCACACCCCCTTAGTAGACCCGATGCGCCCATCCAAGCCCAAACACCCATCAATCATGCCTTGTGTTCTCTCTCGTTCCAATTCTCGTGACTCCTTATGGGTGTTTTGATGGGGTCATCCAACCTCTATGGTGTGCCCATGATTCCAAGGGTAGATGGGTCCACTCCTTGGGAATGCTCCCAATTTTCCCCACCCTTCCTCAAACACAACTCAAGTCTCTACCACACATTCTATGGAAAGTAAGGTGTCTGCCCCCTTGGTGTCGCATGTCACCATCGTGCACCGAAGGTACTCATGCCCACACCCAAATGTCTTCATTTTTCCAACTAATCACTTCTTCCTTGTTATCTTCATTCATTCATCAAATCTTCCCAAGGAATATACGCGATCAATGGTGTTGTGTAGGTGTTATATTCTTTGCATGTGTGTGGGGGGGTGCATCATACTTGAAGACTTTGTCTCACGATGAGGATTCCTCCTTATTAGCAGTTCACGGTGCTGCTTGAGGGGGTTGTCCCAAGGGGGCTAGGATTGGCCCCCCTACCTAGTGCCCAGAGCTAACAGGAGTACAGGGAAATGCCCCAATTTTGTTTTTTTGCATTTTTTTCTATTTTATCATTTTTCGCTATTTTTAAGGTTTTTTTTTAAATTAAACTCGAATTAAGGGATTAGAAATTTGGTAGATGTGGAATACCTAAAATATTGTATATGGCACCCCAAAATATTGTAGATGAAATACCTAATAAGTAGAAAGCACAATTTTGGTGTGTAAGATTTATATCTACTCCCCCTCTTCCATTTCCCCATTTCCCAATATGGTATTAGAGAGGGGTTGGCCCAAATGGCCAGAAAAATGGAATGGAAATGAAAATATGTAAATGAAAATATGTCGGACTAACGAGAGTAGATAGTTGTTGTGAGGTGATTCCCACAATGTGCTTTTTGGTAGTGTGTGCTACAACTTGTTGCGCAGAAAGTTAGGCCGAAAAGCATACACCTATTGACAATGGGCACATTTAATAGGTTTTTAGTGTTTAATCAGTTTTGTATGGACAAGATTAAATATTGATGGAATATTCTTAGTCGTCCCAATAAATCAATGGTTGTGATTTCAACCACTAACTTCCTCACTATTATAAAGACATAGTTTACATGTTTAATTTTTTACTTTTACTTGATCATATTTAAAATTTACTATAGTGGCTAGCTGATTGCCACATCTAAGTGATTAGTGTTTCATTTTCTAGACCAACCTAAACGACTTGAACGAGATTGTCGATGATGGAAATCCGAGGGGCGGAGCGGCCAGCTCCTCGACTGTTATTTCGCGGTCCCACAATTTACAAAGGCGCAAGAAATAATAATAGCTGAAACACGCAAGAAATAAGAGTTTGCTGCTGTGCAAGAAATAAATTGCTAAAACGCGCATCTCTGCAGCAGTACTTTGAGGCTGTGTAAATTAGGGTTCATCAGTGAAAACAATGAAAACCTTTCGGTGTTCATCAGCCACGAACGCCGAGTTTGAGGCTGTGCTAGTTGTGTAGCGATATGAGTAGTTTGTCCATCATACGATATGAGTAGTTTGTCCATCATATCCGCACGAGGGAGCCACGACCTATTGCTGTGAAGAAGACGACACCATTCAGAGAAGGTGCTACATGGAAGAATTGCCATCAAAGTGAGAATATGGAAATGCCATGATTTTGCAGTTGAGAGTGGCGCGGGTTTTGCTTGGCCACAAATCGCAAAGCCAAGATAGGATTTTTTTGTTCCACTAGATCGCAGAGAAGGAGGTCTCCGCTTTGAGCTACATTGAAATTAAGCTTGATCTTTGCCGAGGAGTACATGAATTTAAGGTTGCCTCGTGAATTGATGTGCTGATAGTTTGAAGATCGTTGTGGCTCTTGCTTCGAGAGTACGTTCCAGTTTGAACCCAGACGCTCCACTCTTTATTCCCGTAGCATTCCAGCAGGTAGAGGACTTCTTTCTCGAATGGTGGAACCTGGTTCAATCCTCTCCCTGGTTCCGCGACTACTGGTTCCATGAACACCACGTAGACAATACATGTGCCCTCGTGAAAAGACAGATGAGAGGACTCAGGAGCCCACTTGCCAGTGGGAAAGAAAAGGTACATGCTGTGGTTTGGAAGAGAGAGCCATCGAAGTGAGACTCCATTCTGCTGCCCATTTTGTGCACTCGTGCAAATTAGGTTACAGTCCTATTTTCTCTTTTAGTTGATGCCCATTTTGTGCACTCGTGCAAATTAGGTTACAGTCCTATTTTCTCTTTTAGTTGATGACCTAAGTGCCCATTTCCAGCATGAGAACGAGGACATTCAACGGTTTATGAGGATGCAGACTGAGAGAGTGTGGATAGTATTGGAAGAAAAGAGTCAGAGACATTCTAGAGTTCTTGTTATGATCGTAGAGAAGGGAATGATGAGGATGTTGAAGGAAAAGGAAACAGAAACGGAAAATGCAAATCGAAGGAATATAGAATTGGAAGAGCATGTGAAGCAATCGACTATGGAAAAGAACTTGATTTCTATGGCCAGAGAAGTTGAGAAATTTAGAGCTGAGCGGTTGCATCACCGCAGACGAGCCGCATGGCGTGTTCAACAGCTTGGCAGAGCCGACTACCATTGACGACTGCAGACAGATTATCACGTGCATCGATATCAATGGAGATGGAGTTGTCACCTTGGAAGAGTTTTATGCCCATGTCTCCAATGATGGCGCTTATGGAAGTGCTTTAAATCCAATAAAATACATGGACATTGCTCTTCACGGACGGATGGGAACGACGGAGTTTTGTGCCTGTACCAGAATAGAAGAGATGGTCGACGTGGTTTGCATTCTATAAGATGCCGGGGATACCAAGAAGTTGTTGCCATTGATGTGTGTCATCCGTTGTTGAAGGATGCTGGGAGCTGTACGTCCATAATGTGTTGTTCGGCATGTGAAATCAGAAACCTTAGTAATAGTGAGTTTTTTTCATTATTGGTTGAGTTGATGTCATTCTAGTTTGTGTTGAGACTAGTCAACTCAGTATGGGGATGCCTTGTTAGAATTAAATACTTTTTATTTTAGAAACTCCAAAGAAGAACTAGTTAATGGTTTCTTGAAATCATAAGTATGGTTAACTTTGTGAATAATTGTTTCGAACTAGTTAATGGTTTCTTGAAATCATAAGTATGGTTAATTTTGTGAATAATTGTTTCGAACTAGTTAATGGTCTTGTTAGAGTTAAATACTTTTTATTTTACAAACTCCAAAGAAGAACTAGTTAATGGTTTCTTGAAATCATAAGTATGGTTAACTTTGTGAATAATTGTTTCAAACTAGTTAATGGTTTCTTGATATCATAAGTATGGTTAGTTTTGTGAATAATTGTTTGTAAGAGTTTTGTTATTTGGTTAATTTTTATGGTGAAAGTGTCTTGGATTTTAGTTTTTAGTTATATAGTGAAGAGTGAAATTATTTTGTTAGAATTGGATACTCTAACAAATGACAGGGAAGGAAAGGATATCCAAGACAATCACAAAGTTAAAATATCGATGATGAAGACAAAGATGCTCACAGGAAGATGGTATTCATGTTGTGTGTGTTATTATCTTTTGTTGATGAGTTGAAGTCCTATTTGACATTTTTTTGTCATGTATAATCATTCCTTAGTGTGCATGGTAAAGGGTGTGGTAGTTGTAAATGAAGTTTAACTACATGTTTTTAGTTCTCATAGTTGCATGGTTCTCGGTGAAAAAACAATGATTTGATGGTAGACATAAGCTAGAATGATAAACAAGACAAACATAGATGTTTTTCAGGCGCAATAGAGAGATTAGTCCAAGGAAAGCTTGTGACAGTGGAAGTCGTGTGGAAGCATCAGAAGTAGCAGTAGAGAGATTGGTCTAACGGAAGTTTGTGACAGTGGAAGCCATGTGGAAGCAACAGAAGTGCAGAAGCAACAATATGATTGTGGACAAACAAGGTAAATTGAGTTAATTGAGTTGAATAAAACAGACTAGTGACCATTTGTTAATGTGAGTCACACATTGTTTTAGCAAGTCTATGATGTAATGTTTATTGATATGATGTATTGGTCCTAGAAATGTTTGATTGTCTACCTCGTGTATCCATGAGATGGAGTATGTAATGTATGTACCTATAATTATGTAACATGTAAAGGGCGTACCACTGTAAGACCTGACTAGGCATGAAAACCCATTTGTCATGTATCTCTATTGATTTGTAGTGAAAAAACCTATTTATAGAGTATGTTAACACCTAGAGTGAGCCATGTCACATGTCGATGCATGCTCTATGAGTGGACTCTCAGAGGTGCCTAGAAATCATGATTTTTACTTTCATGGGGACTTCATCAAGAGGTTGAAAGAACCACATACTTGAAGGACATCCTACTAAATCGACGGTTTTAGTGGTTGATAACCCATGCATTCCAGTGGATGGTTGTCTCTTTATATGGAATTTGGTAGTTTGGTGATGCATGATTGTTGGCCCTTGGTTATGGAAGCAAGCGAAGATCAAGAAAAGGCGAAATGTGAACTGCGCGGAAGACATAGTGACTGAGACTGGGTCGAAGTGAACAGAAGAGCAGAAAAGATGGAGCGAAGTAAGAGAAAGAAAATCATTGGATGAGGAGACCAAGGATGAAGGATCAACAAGGAAGAAGAATCGTGGACAACTCAACAAGCAGAAAAAGCCACTGTTGGTTGCTTTGGAGCACCGCGTGAGAAGGAAGGAAAGATAGGCTGGCGAAGCCCTAAAAATGTGGGTCAAGTTGACCTAGGGTTTTGGTATCTAGGTTTTTGACACTTAGGTCGGCCTAAGGCTGTCGATGAGCTATTGTAATGTATAAATAAAGGTCTAAAGGACCTGGGATGGGTTGTTGGTATTTTTGGTTCTAGTTTTGTTATTGACATGAGTGATTATTGTTGTGTGAGAGAGAAGTGCTAAGTGTAGAGCCTTCTGGTATTGTAAGATCTTCAGCTGGGTGCACAGGGAGGGGAGAGATAGAGAGGAGAAGAGAGAAGATATGCTAGTTGAGAGCGCAAACAAGAACTGTATGCTTCATCTTAATATATTATAAAGCACAGTTCTATGGACGTAGCCCTAGGGAGAGGGTCAACCACATATATATTGTGTTGTGTGTGATTGATGTTGTGTTCTCTGTCAATTGATATCCTGCTATTGTGATATTGAGTAGATCTGAAGTATAACTTGCGCAGTAGGTTTAAGAAAGATAAAGAATATTAGATGATTGTGTATTGTTGCTGTGAATCCACTCTGCATTCCCTCTAGTTGTAGACACTTGTGTCCTGCAACCCCCTATAGCTCCTTTGGGTGAGACTGCATCTACTTCGCAGGTGTTGCCGAAAGGGCCAGTAGTTAGGGCTTGTTGGTGCGCTCTTGGAGTTGAACCCTGGGTATGCCCTTGTGCCAACAAATGGTTCCGTTGTCGGGACATGAATCTTCTTGAGGGAATGTCAAGGTGGTTTCCATCAAAGATAGAGATTCAGAAGTGGATAGAGGATCAATGAAAGGAATTCTCTAAAGCCCAGAACAAGAACCCTAATCTTAGTACAGAGGATTGGCTGGAAAGATATATCTTTATTGATATACATGAGACTTTGTTTGGAGGAATCCATAGGGAGTTATACGAGTGGCTAGCTAGGTTAGCAGATACCCAATATGAGATCAGATCTAGGCCACTTGTGGTTTGGACGTTGGTGTTGATCAAGAAGGTCAAGAGAGTTGATAACGTCGTGTCAAGAGCAGTAGATCACTGGTTTGATAGTACCATTGGAGGGTATATCACTAAGTTTTTTATTGACAGAGTAGATTCATATAGCCAAGCAGAGAGATATTTCTTTAAGGGACCTATAGGAAACTTTTTACATTTTCTGAAGCTGAAGATCAATATGTAATTGCATGAGAAGAAAATCTTGAAGATACAGTAGTCTGCTGGATAAAAGATCTAATGTTCAAGAACTCAGACATCGACAGTGACACAGAGGCTGGACATACGTGCAGTGGGTGAGTGTTCATAGAAGTTCCTTTCGCGAACCTGTTTAAGAAGAACTATGGGGATGAGGGTTTCTATAGTGGAGAAGAGGCATATCTGACAGATGAAGAGCATTCAGAATCCTCTAGGACAGAGGAACCTAGCCAAGAAGAGCCAGAAACTTCAGGAACTACTCCGACTATAGAAGTAAGTACTATTAATCCTATTGTTGTTTCAACAACATTAAGAAATCAGAGTAATCAGAGTCACCAGAGCGCTCATAGCACTGTTACTATTAGTCCACCACATACTCAGTCAAGAAACCTAGGAAGATCTATGTAAGATGAGATGAGGTTACCCACCTTCAGAGGAGATGGATCTGAAGATCTCGATCAACACTGGTTTCTATGCAAAGCCATATGGAGTATTAAGAACATCACCGACAAAGCTGTCAAACGAGCTTAGCTTAGTACTACCCTAAGAGACCGCACACTGAGATGGTACATGAAGTTTGTTAAGGGAATTTCCCAGCCTAAACCATTGAATGAGATCAAGAACGCACTGATTTCCGAATTTAAGAAACCCAAGTCGTAGTCACAGTGCATTACAGNCACTTGACTTTCCAGATCCCAGATGAGCATAATAGGTAATGGTTCATTGCTTCCCTCTTGCCACACATCAGAGTTTCTTTGATGCAACAGAAGATTACTTCGTGGGATGAGGCACTGGAAATCGCCATGAAATTAGAATCAACCCCGATGGGAGTATCCATCTTAGGTATGAGTCAAATCTTGAGTCAGCTAACTAGCCTATCAATGCAGGTCGAAGATATGAAGAAAGGCAAGGGAAAAGATAAAAGAGAAGACATCTGGTGTATCAGATGCAAATCAGAAGGCCATGACAAGGAGAACTGTCCCCTATTCCATGAATACTTGGCCTCTAGAGCTCCGAGCCCCTTGAAGAAAGTTACCCTACCCTGGTGTGAGGTATGTAGAAATCGACATCTCCCTAGTGAATGTTACTATCTGCAAAAATATGTCCAGACACCCACAAATCTGTATTGCACGTTATGTAAGCCGGTAGGACATGATGACAGGGATTGTAGGGCTTATGACCTCATGCACGAAAGGTCAAGGGATATATACAAAATTCAAGGAGAAGTACAGCAAGAAGGAAGCACTGAACAGTATAACTCCCCTTTGAGAGGAAACTTCAACCCTCGTGGTGGATTCCAAGGAAGAGGAAGAGGAGGAGGTATGGGTCGAGTTTGAGGATAGATAATATGTTATAAATGCACACGGCCAAGACACTTAGCAAGGGACTTTCAGAACCCTTGTACCACTTGCAGCTATTGCAACTCCTTCTAGCATGTTATCGAGAAATGTCCAGCATTGCTGGATAAACTTCAGGAGAGACGGAGACCTCAGCAGAACCCGCAAATACAACTAATAAAATAAGAACCTTGCAGAGAAGATCCCAGAGTCATTGTTATCACTAGAGGAGGCATTATTACAGGAGAATACATAATGACCCAAGGAAAGACTAAAGAGGATTCAGGAGTCAGGAAAGCTACTGAGAGGACACAAACGTTTGATGCAAAGAAAGAAAAACAAATATTTGAGGAGGCAATAAAAGAATTCAGGGGAGATCAAGGTTCTTCGTCAAAGACATGACCAGAAGTAAGAGAATGCGGAATGCCTCTGGCATTTGATCAGTTTTCTTCTCCCAGAGATGGAAAAGAGGTGAGTAAACTTGTTAGTTTCTTGTATATGTTTATAGAGCTGATTAAATATGAGAAGGCCATACAAGAACTGCAAAATTTGGTCAGACAGTATGAGATAGGAAGGGTAGATCCTTTATTGAATAGAGAAATACACCAAGTCTCAAAAAGGAGAAGGACAAATAAGGAACTACACTTGAATGCTCAAATTGGAGAGTATGATATAGATTATGTGGTCATCGACTTAGGGTCGGAAGTCAATGTCACGACGAAGAAGACTTGGGCACTGATGGGAAAACAGAAGTTGATTTATTCCCCTATTAGGCTTAGGATGGACAATCAAAAAGTTGTAAGCACCTTTGGAAGATTGGAACATGTCCATGTGGACATCGATGGAGTAAAGACATTTGCAGATTTTGAGGTCATTGAGATAGTTGATGATAAATGTCCTTACCCTGCGTTGTTAGGAATTGATTGGGATTTCAATAATTCCACAGGTTGATTTAAAGAAAATAAAAATGATGTTTGAAGGAGAGGGCCTTAGGTTCATTTCACCTTTAGATCCTGATTAAGGTCAGAGATACACAAAACCCATCAGAGAAGAAGACCATGCATATGAACTAGAAAACATATACAAATTAACAGCCAAACAACAAGATTACATTAATCCTATGACGGATGGGAATTTGAGCTGGTGAAGTGACAATGCATGCTCATCAGATTCAGAAGAAGCACTGGAGAACTGGAAGAAAAAAATCTGTTAAGTATCTACAAGGATATGTGTTAGATTAACCTGATAAGTTCATTGGATCGGCACAATAGTAAGTAAATTGCCCACCTTTGACGGTCTGAAACATTTAT